>DWRA01005102.1:0-10200 GCA_018250295.1 Spathilepia clonius
CTTCAGTTGGGATTCTGGTCTTATCTGGGGTGGATCACAGGTGTCCATGGGCGGCAGTTGCCACTTACCATCAGGTGAACTGCATGCTCGTTTACTACTCCATGGTATAAAAAAATGAATGTGGCTTGCAACAGACTAAAGGAAATTTAAGTACCAATCTACAAACTAAAAAAATAATGATGAAAGGAATAGGAAAATCAATAACAAAAGTAGTTGTACATTAGATAAGGTACCTAAGCTTTGACAACCTGGAGCCAATAAAATATTTCGTATGAACATAAAAATGAATAGCCTGTTTTTATTATTCTGACCTTTATTGTAATTCTAGTCTTATGGTTCCCTGGGGACCTCGTGACAAACGATGATAGCATGTTTAGAATATTTTATGACATTCCAATTACTTTTAGAAGTTGGCATAACTTCTACCATTTTGGAAACACCGCAGCCAGTAGAAATATATAAATTCAAAGATGTATTTTTGAACATTGACGTAAAAACTCAAACTAATTTTGATTCCTCAGTCCGGAGGTACTTAAAAAATATATCCAGGAAACAATTGACTGACCAAAGCTTCTTCCACAGGGCATGACACCAATCTCAGTGTTGATCTTCGTGCTGTACATCATCGCGTCCCTGACCGTGATCGGGATGTTGTTTGACAACTCTCAATACGCACCAATGCTGGAAGTACTCCGGTGTTCAGCTCTGGCCTTCCTCGCCAGAAGCATCTCCTCCGCCAGTCCAGCGATGCCAGTACTCCAAGTCGCTTACGTGATATCTGCTATGTTCTGGTGTCTCCACACCTTGAAACTTCTGGAAATCAAGAAAAGTAAAGTGGAATAATGTGTCAGACTGATTAGTGTTAACGATAGCTATAATTGTAATAAACGTCTGAACGGTCATTAACAACGACAGCGTATATTCAGAACGGCAGAAATTAAATGACACTTGCTTTAAAGCTGAAAATAAGTGAAATAATTTGTAAAACGCGAGTCGAACTCGCACGGTGAGGGTTCCGTACCACCATTTTTTTCTGTCTTTAGTGTTTATCACAGCAGTTATAGAAGGACATGCTTTGTTAAAAGTTAAAGTGTTTATTTATTACGGTTCCGTAGATATACCGAAAAATACCAGTTTCTTGTATAGGGACCCCTCTTTTTATTTTTAGTATTTGTTACCGGCCATAGTAACATACACTAAAAATAATTGTCTGTCCTGTTAGAGATAGAGTCCTGTGACACAAAGACAGGCTTATTATTGTGTTGTGGTGTTATGCCTGAAAGTTCTTAAAAACATCGGATCGGTAATTTTTCGAAATGTTGTAGGAAAAATCTCAATGGCGTAGTCATTAAAATATTCCATTATGGTATAAAATATAAACGATTTGTTTGTTTATTTGTTTTATTTTTAAGTAGGTATATAGTGTTGTATAGTTAGTGGGATGGCGCAAGGACCCAAAATGAGTGTTGGCCTCTAACTATAAGAGCCTCCATTTCGGTCCTACGCCATCTCCCACCAGTCATCCTCCTGGAGATAATAATAGAATAATAGACATAGATATTTTGTATTGACTTATAGATCTATGTATTTTACCGAGTAAGTGCCAAAAGATAAGTAATTAGAATAATGTTGTTGTGTCAACGTCAATGAAGTTTTTAAAGAAATAAAGTGTCGTTGTTATTAATATTTAGTTACATTGTAATACAGTTTTATTTCCTCACTGCCATATAAAAAATATTTTTACAAAATATTTAAATGGTTGATATTTTAGATGCAATGTTTCAGTTATACTACAAATAATGTAACCAGTTCAAAATTTGTCGTTGTTTTAAAATTATCATAAAAATATTGAATAAACTTATCATAACACACGTAATTAATCGAAATAATCACTTTTGTAATTTGTTATACATTATTTTATTTTTCCTTTGTTATTTTATAAATTGTCACGTAAAATATTTAATGTTAAATAATAATACATAGGTTAAATAAAAATAGAATAGAAATAGAATTTAAATTAATAGTCAGTAGAGAAAGTGCCAACGAATAATTTATGTTTTTCTTTTTAATGTTTATATAATTTATTTTTGATATCTATTGTAAGTAAAGTTTGTATATAAATAAGTTAAAAAATGATATCAATAAATATTACAACTTAATAAAAATATTGTCTTTATTTCTTTTAAAATCTTTGTAATGTAGGAAAGTATGCTGTCCGCCTGATGCTAAGTGGTTGCTGCCAGCCATGGAATTCTGTAAGTAACTCCATTTAGAACATAGCTTTCACCTGCAGCTAACTACGAATGCCTTGCTGCTCCTGACTACTAAGTTCTCATACTTTTTCCAAAACTTAAATATTTTATTGACACTGTGAGAAGTGATTAAAATTCAGCCTCCCAATCGAATACTCTAATGTTGGAATCCTAGGCATGCATCTCTGACTTTTCAATATTGTTAGAGTATTACAAATTAATTATTACTCATTTAAACGGTGAAAAATGAAATCGCGAGGAAAGCTGCTTGGTTGAGAGTTCTTGAAAATATTCTCAAAAGTGTGAAATCTAATAACCCGCTCTCGGCCGGCGTGTAGGCTATAGCCTAAAACATTCCCAGCAGTTGTCGACCCTTTACAGTCTCCGTTCTGGGCACGAATACCCTCACAGAGTTAGAGAACTTAAGTCGTAGTCCACCTCACTAGCAAATTGGTGGACTTTAAACACTTTTTAAAAAGTTTTTTTATAAAAAAAAACCGTAAGGTATAAATTGTCTCACAATATTTTCCTTCACCACTATAGCAAGTCACAATTAATTTCTAATATGCACATATTCGAACAATTAGTGACGCGTGCTTTTCGAACCTCGGACCTCTAGGCTCGAATCGCTAGGCTATCACTGGTTGCAGCGTGCACTACAGAGGGACAGCGATTATTCTCTACTATACCTATCGAAATATAATGACTACATTAGACTTACCGTGTATAGCTGTATCTATCTACATAAAGCGGAAGCTGCGATTCGTCATGTCGTAATAATACATCGTTCAGATATTATATTAGGTACATGATGAACATGAGACAATAAAAAAAATCAGGTCATGAGGGTGGCAGAACTCTCAGTATTTCTTTTTTAATTGTTATGACAGTATATATCAGTCAAATCTTAGACTAAATTCTGAATCACGCTGTTAAAGTTTTCTCAACACCTAATATACAAGCTCTGCACTGACATTGTTGGAATACGGTCGTAACCCGCAAATAACCACCAAGCCTGGTGGGCGATCTCCCTTTGCCAAATATCTACTTCCACTTAATCAATTGACCTGGAATTTATAAACTGGTTTTAGAAATCACCACCGCTGCCATATTCCTGCCTGATAACGGGAATGAGCGCTGATGTATTCCGATTGAAAAGGTGTGCTAAGGGAGACATACGTATTACTTCGAGATGTTCCAACTTAGGCCTTAGGCGTAGCGTATTACAGATGTCCATGGGCAGCGCTATAGCCATTTACCATCATGTGAACCAGATGCTCGTATGATACTTTCCAAATAAAATAAATGCGATGGCAATTCAGTTATATAATTTATACTGAAACTTGATTTAATATTAAGCCAGAAAGTAGCAGATCCTCGTTGTCCTTAAATATTACAAAATAGCACATCTCCACATAACTCATTCTAACATGGTCACCGTAATATATATGATAAGTTTGTATTAACAAAATGATTATTAATACTTTCGTCTCACTTTGTTACAGCTGTCCGATGTATTTATTGTACAATAAAAAATACGGATAAAATTGCAAAAATGTGTGTTAAATATGGCTTGTACTTGTATATAGTTATTTATCAGTGTATTCTAGCACATTCTCAAATATGTACCACGACAGAAACGTGAGTATGAAATCAATATGTTCTTTTTTATACACAAATAAATAAAATTAAAGTATCCATTTGTAATGTCAAAATAACAGATTTTCTTATTGAATGATTATGAATGTATATACGGTACCTGTAACAGAAACGCAATCATTAATTATTTTGTCTATCTCATTGTTTGTTTGTTTTGACTTATCTCCGAAAAGGCTGAACCTATATTGACCGGACTTTCTCTGCCACATAGTCGATGTTATAAGGAGTATCAACTATGTTATAAAGACTATCTTTATTTTAGTACTAGTACTAGGGTTCCTTGCACAAAAATAATAACTAATGGCATGTATTGCGCGCGTCCCATTTTCTTTAAATTGTCGAAGGTATACTATTTCGGTTATGTACATATATCGTGTATCATATATACACATATTATGTTATATTTTTATAAATGAGAGTAAAACCGCGGGATGCAATAAGTATACAGGTGCTTGCAGTCCACCTAATGGATAGTTGTATCTTCCGCTGCATACTACTGCGATTAAGGCACTTATTACTGCCCAGTGCCCAAAGTCAAAAGGTAAGGCAGATACACTTTCACGAAACATTTTTATTTAGTCCTCAGGGGTCTGTGGCAGACCTCAAGTACGACTGACTTTATATTGGACTCATTGATTAGAGATGTCCATAGTTAGCAAAGTATAAATATTATAATTTCAATTACCATAATATAATAACAGACAAGATTAGAATCCTACCTGAGGTGTACAATAGATTCGTTGCTACCCCTAAGGACTAAGTTGGAATGCCTCGGATACGTAAGTCTCCCTTACCACACCGTTCAAACCAGAAGACAGTATCGCTTAACACTGCTGTTATTAGGCAGAAATAGATGTGGCGGTGGTGGCACCAGAGTCGAACCACAAATGGGTTCTACCACGTTTAAATTTAGTGTTTGCGCAAATTCATTAAATGTTTTGATTAATATATAAACCATTGTTATAATTATTGCCCGGGTGCCGATAGAAGTGAAGCCCACAGTATAGTTAATGAGTAATTTTAATCTGTAAGTGAACAAACTTACGACGCAATAAAAATTACTTATTAAATAATAATAATAATGATTTAGTAAGAAATATTTCACAGTTTTCACTTCTGTGGTGGGCGGTAGTCGAACGTTACCTAACTATTTATAAATTTTTAATACAGGTCCTCTCGATATGGCAAAGTAACATATCATGGCACGTATGTATCACAATATACGAAAAGTTGTTACTGGGGAATGAGAACTTGCACACAAACAGTGATTCGGAACGGAATTCTCGCCCGATGGGGCTGGGTAATTATCTTGTTTTTTATGTATTATAAAGTAGATAGCAAAGATAGAGTAGCAAAAGAGGATAGAATTTAACTAAAGATTAGTTGGCCACCTCTGAAATTCGATCTATCTCTACGATTGTTTTGTGGTTGGAATCTAAGTAAGACCTTCAAATTTTTGAAGTCATCTGTATCTTAATAATCATGTTTTATTTGCCTTATGCACTTGACTAGCGCGTTGGACTAAAACTCTTATTCAGAAAGGAGACTACTGCTCATCAGTGAGATAGTAAAGGTCTGATAATTACGAAAATAAAATATTATAATTATTACATAATATAATCCACTTTTCAGGAAACATATCGAACTTTGAAAAACATTTGTTGTGATGGTTATCGGGATATTGGATCTATTCATGATGAGTAAGTGTATAATCATATTTTTGGTTCTCTTTACCCTCACTCATCGATGGGCGCAAGCCATTGAGAGCAACGAGGAGACATTGATAGTTAGCTTAGATATCGCTAAGGCATTCGACCGGGTCTGGCACCGGAACCTACTCACGAAGCTTCCATCTTACGGTCTTCCCGAGATATTATGCACATGGACAGCCAGCTTTCTGTCTGAGCGGCACAAGAATGTCACTGTAGATGGGTGCTGCTCAAATATGAAGTCTATTAACGCTGGCGTGCCCCAAGATTCTGTACTCCCCCACACTATTTATTCTGCATATCAATGATATTTTAAAGTAAATAGGCAACATACATTGTTATGCTGACGTACGGGGGACACATACACAGTATCGTTTAGATGGAATTTATATTTATGTGAGTCTTAAGCTAACATGACATGATGACACCTACTGTAGGATTGAAAGTGTATACAATGTTAATTATTATTTACTTTGTGACGACATTTCGCATATAGTCAAAAGATAGCGCCATACAATTCTAAACAATCCAAAGAGTTCTCAATATCTCGTATATATACAAGCTCCGAACTGAGATTAAAAAAAGGCTTCCGTTTTCTTACTTCAAGGGTATTTATTTACAATTTTCACAATCAATTTTCATTTTTGATAATTATCTTCAGAATTAAAAAAGTAAAATTCAGTTAGCAATAAATTTTTGAAACTCGTCAAATAGTGCATCCCTGCTACCCCTATTAGATACCGTTTACCAATATTGTTGTAAGGAAAAAAGTTGGGCGTCTAGTCAAAATAAAGCTGCTCACGAAATATCAGCTAGTTAGTAATAAATGACGAAAATTGTTCCAGGGATCCCGAACTATATATACTAACAGTACTCTTATATTTCAGGCCCATATGCGTCCCAATTTGCAACCCACCGTGCTTAAACGGCGAATGTACTGAACCTCAACTATGCACTTGTGACAAGGGTTTCAGTCGTGATCCTAAAAGAAGCTACGCATGCTTACCTATCTGTATAAACGACTGCGGTCACGGAACATGCACTTCACCCAACGTTTGTACTTGTGACCCCGGTTATAAATATCTAAAAGACATTTGTGAGCCCGTTTGCACCAAATCTTGCGTCAACGGAACTTGTATAGCACCAGATACTTGCAAATGCTTGGAAGGTTACACGAAATCCGACAACAACAACTGTAAACCTTATTGCCCCACAGGATGTGTTCACGGAACTTGTGTTAGGCCTGAGACTTGCCAATGTAACAGGGGATATCACGAAGATGGATTTGGAAAGTGCACCCCAATTTGCACAATACCATGCGGAAATGGTAAATGTGTTGCACCAGATGTTTGTGAATGTTTTTCTGGTTACAATACAACTGAATATGGTAATTGTGAGCCCTACTGTTCAAATGGATGTGATCACGGAAATTGCATACGCCCAGAGGTTTGCGAATGCGCTGAAGGATACCAAGAAGATGAGTTTGGTAAATGTGCACCCATTTGCGCTCCAGCATGCGGAAACGGTGCTTGCGTTGAGCCTAATACTTGTGAATGTTTTTCTGGTTATAATGTAACGGGACGTGGTAATTGTGAGCCCTACTGTTCAAATGGATGTCATCACGGAACTTGCACACACCCAGAGGTTTGCGAATGCGATGACGGATACCGTGAAGATGAATTTGGTAAATGTGCACCAATTTGCGCTCCGGCTTGCGGAAACGGTACTTGCGTTGAATCTAACACTTGTGAATGTTTTACTGGTTATTATTTTTCTCAGCGTAACACATGCGAGCCTTATTGTTCTAAAGAATGTGAAAATGCAATATGTGTGGCTCCAGACACATGTGTGTGTGAAAATGGATATCAAGCAGAATGGGAGAACACAATTCTTCACTGCAGGCCAATCTGCCTCAACTCATGTGGAAATGGCACCTGCGTAGCTCCTAATATATGTAAATGTTATGTTGGATATGAAGTCAACTTAATTGGATCCAGTGAATCAGACAACGAATCATTGTGTGTACCTAAGTGTATAAACTGCAATGGTTCATGCATTTCACCAAATGAATGTGTATGTAATCCCCCATATGAAGCTATAAAAACGATAATTGATGAAAAAAGTTGCGAATGTGATAACTGTCCAGACTCATCAAAGATATGTGAAGTCACCAACTGTATAATTAAAAATACAAGTTTAACAAATACTTTT
Source organism: Spathilepia clonius (assembly GCA_018250295.1). NCBI lineage: Eukaryota > Metazoa > Arthropoda > Insecta > Lepidoptera > Hesperiidae > Spathilepia > Spathilepia clonius. Next base: position 7,832 of record DWRA01005102.1, read on the forward strand.
AATACAAACGACATTATACCTGAAAACGATAGTACTTTACAAACTGATGAGGAAATCATATATACGAGTACAACGAATGGATGGAATGGTGATGTTGAAAATATAAAAAGTCAGAACCAACAGGACAAGTAAGTTATTCTTTACACAAAGACTTTGAATAATGTAGTACTATTTATCAATGTCTATCCTATTTTATATGGTAATATACCTGCTTTTGGATAGCATCGCATGATTATATAGGGACCTAACACGTCACCTCAAAGAGCAAGAGTTTCGCGCCAGCAAATTTTAAAAGTAACGTGCACCACTTTAATCTATTTTTTAAACTTTACATAGAAGTTTTGTGTAAATATAATATACTAAGAAAGTATTTTTAGAATACAGTTACCAAGGACTAGACAAGACATGAAAAGTAATATAATTCAAACATTTTGTATGATTGTTTTAACAGTGACAGTACATCTACATTTACAGTATTTAACCATATATTTCCAAGAAATATCTTATGTAATCATTACAATGAATGATATTTTAGTATCATTAAAATAAGCGCAGTATAAGTTTTAAAACTTGCTATTATTTACAAATCCAGAAATGATAACCAACGTTTTTAATATACATATATAATAATTGTTCCCAATTTTCAGGAATTATAACTGGATCATTGCCATTTCTTTAGTGGGCCTATTAATGACAACGGTAATAATAATATTTGCCGTCAAGAGGAAGTCTATTCTCAGCTGTTTTAGAAGAGGAAAATATATGGTATCGGGTACGTTAATCGTCATCGTCGCCCTCACCCATTATGCTGCACGAGTCTCCTCTCAGAGTGAGAGGGGTTATGCCATAGTCCACCGTGATGGCCAAGCGCGAATTAGTACGCATAACACACCTTTGAGAAAAATTTCAAAGCGTAGAGGGTTATATCAACTCTTCTTGCTTTTAAGTTATAAAGATAATTTAATTTAATTTAATAATTTAGCAAGTAAGCATGCGGTTCATTTAAAGGCCCAAATACACAAGCGACAGCCCGCGTCAGTGTCCAGTCGTGAGCGACCGATAACAAAACACGACAGCCGAAAACTGTCGACAGTGGTCGGAGAGTGTAGCGAGCCATTGTCGCAAGCGGCTGCCGCCCCAAGTCGCTGAAAGTCGCCGGCGCGTGCTTGATTACTGTCTCTCATGTCTAATCTCCCTTACGAGTAGTCAGTACCACAAAATTTGTAATCAAAAATTACGTGTTTACTGAACAAAGTATTTTTCCCTTACAGATAAAGCAAAGGATGTCGTCGAAGCTAATGAATTAAAACAAATTCAACTGAAAACAAATGTGGAATAATAACTCATTAATCAAATTAATTGAGATATGGCTTATACATAGGAAATATTTATATTGTTAAATAAATTTCGAATAAGATTGTTAACTTTTTTTGTAAAATTAAATAAAATATATTATTTAATACGCAGACACTTACAAATTATTATCAGTTACAGTCGTAGTTAATATAGTTACAATATATATTTACAATGTACCATATTTATGTAATGTAATGTAACATATTTACACGTTTTCATAAATTGCTATCGAATCGGAATATGACCCTCACGGAGAAGATCGAAGGGAAAATTCATCTGGTTTGTCTTTATTCAGGTTTGAATCGTGTAAGGGAGGCATAATTATCCGAGACATTCCAACTTAGTCCTTGGGGATAGCAACGCATCTGTTGTGGACCTCAGGTACGCTTAGTCTAATCTGGGTGGATAACAAATGTCTATGGGCGGCAATTGCCACTTACCATCAAATCGGTAAGTTCGTTCACAAATCCATTATTTAAAAATACAGATCTTAATCTAGCAAACACAACGTCAATTCAAATTCTGAAACGTAAAAGTATTCGCATATTCATGTTAACAAAATCTCGTAGGAGTATTGCTGGGAAAAATTGCGTTATATCCCAGACGACGCTGTTAAGAGTGATATTGCGTACCTTCATTCAATTTGGAACCACTTTGAGGATAATTCTCTCCCCCTTTCAATGCTTTAGTATAACTCAAACTGGAGTAGGCGCTTACATTTATTCAATGTCAATATATTTGGCAACATTTCACTCATAACTAAATATAAAGATGTATTCAAACACCCAGACATTTTATACGTCTGATCTAGGAAGCTGAAAGACATTTCAAAACTATAAACTATACCGATACTACTTTTTTTTTATATGCTGGACTAGCAAACGAGTATGCAGTCCACCTGATGGTAAGTGGCCCATGGACATTTGTGATCCACCACCAGATAAGACTACAATCCCAACTGAAGTCGACCACACATGCGTTGCTACCCCTGAGGACTAAGTTGGAATGCCTCG
>DWRA01005103.1:0-10199 GCA_018250295.1 Spathilepia clonius
GAATCCCACATAACCCCGTGCCGCTCCCACGGCACTGGGTACCTTTTGAAGGTTTCCCCCTCGACAACAAAAAAAAGTCTCATTAGTATTAAGTAGCTAGGCATCTAGACGTCTAGTTTTTTATTCACGTGTTTTTGGTGACATGAGGATTGAGAGGTATATTAATAGTAGTCAGAAGTTTCTTTGGACTCTATATTTACGTATTTTGCAATATTTCTGTTCACGTAAGCATAAGGGGCCATTAAAATTACCATAATTCCGTTTACAAATAGTTGAATTACACCATACAGCAGCAACATTGAACCACTGTTGTTTTTTGGATTGCAGGGTGTAGTAATTAAAAGAAAAACGAGATATTCCAGCTGTTTTCTAATATAAAGTATCATCCAGTATTATTACATCCAGCGCTTTCCTAGTCTTCATGAACATAATAAAAATCATACCAAAATTTAATTACAGATGCGTCGTTACCCTTAAAGGCTGAATTGGAACATCTCCGATACATATTTCTCTGTCTCTCTGTCTGTAAAACATTTTCTTAACTGTACACTAGTTTTAAACACTTAGCATATTTTTTATTATCTTCTCTATCTTTTCAAATGCTAGGCGACAAGGAAGCAATTAAATAAAAGACCGCATAATTTAGTACAATTTATTTAAGTGAACTATATACTGATTTAGTTTACACATACAACTGTGATTCATACAATAACCATATATCTATTGTCTCGTCTTGCATGTTCAAAGATGACAGCACTACATTACATTTCAGTCATTACTTTAGTTTGCCTAAGTATCACCTCCTTATTGCACTTTAGGTACGTCGTATATGGCTATCTCGCTCGCTACGAGTCGAACCAATATGGCCGCGGTTGCTGTCCTGCTCTCTCTGTCCATACAAGACAAGGACAAGTGCTATTTCTAAGAGAAATTGGAATGTACATCTTATAAAACACTACACAAGTGATAATTTGCTTATGATATTATAGTATAGGAATTTGTCTCTTAATATTGCTTTGCGGTTGCGTTAAAACGTTTCCATGTTATCCGTTCCGAAGATATCGTACCAAAAATAAAAATTTATCGATATAAATAATCGTTTGACATATCGACATCACCCAATCCGATACCTGACCGGATAACATGCAGACATCACAGTAATAATAATTATGAGTGCATATGCAACGGTACTTTAATATTATTTTTGTCTTGACTTAAAATACTTAAAATTGTATAAAATTCTTGAAACGTAAAATCGAAATATTATTACCGTTGCATACAGACTCCCATACTAAAGCATGTATCATACTTTATAAGAACATTTTAATCACGTAGCGATGTAAAAGCTATATTTCCGAAATAGTCTCTACAAAATTGTTTTTATTTGTTTATTACGTAAGATTAATGTTTAAAAATAATGTGTAAAATTCGTTATTGGCTTATACATGACTATTATTACTAAGTTATGTTTATCTTTACTGTTATATTATTTTAATAGTTCCCATTAGTCATACATCAATTCACAAGTTTAAAATTCACTATAATAATTACCAAATTACCACCGCTACAGAAACCGGTATTTATTAAGTAATAACGTTAGGTATTATTCGTATCATTAATGATTAGAATCTCAGATAGCGGTAGCACTCGTGTTGTCTCGCTCACCACGTATTCGCGTCTCTTTCGTTGTGTATGATATGACGAAAAGTAATAAAAAAAACATACAGACTAATTGAGAACCTCCTCTTTTTTGGGTTAATAACGACACCTAGCGGCTTATATATGAACAATTTTCTATAAACAAGGTTTTTTTATATACCGAAGGTGGTTGAAGCTCCTGTAGTTCGGCTCCGGCAGCACCACCGTCATACCTACTTCTGCCTTATAACAACGGTTTTAAACGCTGCTGTATCCCGGTTTGAAGGGTATGGAAGGAATGACATACTTATATGAAGCGTTCCAACTTAATCCTCAGAGCAACGTATCTGTGTTAGCCATCAGGTGGGACTGCAATCTTACCTGGAGTTAATTACCGACAGTACCCACCACCAGAGACTGCACGCTTGTTTGCTATTTATTTATTTAATTATTATTTTAAATCATATAAAAAAACATTTATACGTTTACTTCTAACCATTAACGATTCGGATTATACACCTCAATATTATTAGATTCCATACATATTACATCAACATTCAATATTACATTAGAACCTTTCATGTCTTACACGATACTGCTAATAATAATAAAACAATAGAATCCTTGCAATACAATAGAGAATCAACAGATTATTTAACATAGCAACACTAGGTAAAACATACGATAAACTATACAGTAGCGCCGTCTAGCGATTTTATTAATATTATAAAAACATATGGGAGAAATGAACGATCTTAATTGAAATTTTATTATTGATAACAATCGTGAATCGCGCGAACTGTGACAGCCAAAAAATGGCTGAAAATCACATATTTCATTCATTGTGTAACTCATATATTATTATTTAATAAAAATGTACAATACCTATAGTAACTGTCTGATTCACAGAAATATATTTTTTTATAGTTGGTTTAATTTTTCTATACATAAAAATTTTATTTATATGGCAAGTGCGAGACGCGCGTCCCTCGCTACATCTGCTACGAAAATTCCTAATGATATATTACATTTTCTTATTTATCGCTGGAATCATATCACTATTCTTATTCGTATTAACGTCTATTTTATATAATTTATTCTCTGTGTATAAAATTTAATTACACTACGTTTCTTGTAATCCGCCTTCGTCCGGATTTATTTCTTATTGTATTTCTATTGTAAAAAATAATAGATAACAGCAGTATTCATAAATTTGCATTTTATGTTTATTTCGATGGCTTAATTTACATCATTTCATATTGTAACTCTACAAAAACAGCACGCTTTATAAAACACATTAAAAATCATTCATTAAAATTTTAAAAAGATACATTAAAATCGGTCATTCCTCCCAAAGTTTCTATTATAACACATCTATTCGGATACACGCAAAAGAATATTCCAAAAATAAAATATCCATCGGCCTCAACAACGAACAGAGCCGGCCGTGTACTAACTAAAGCTGCATTACAGTTGTTCCCGTCTGTCCTTTAAGTATCAGACATATTGCACATTAAAACTGCGTTCATATGTAAATCGTATATAGATAACATATCACTCGAGATAGACACGACTGTGTTTTTACACTTTTTGTTAATTTGACACAGACGTAAAATGCTGGTCTACTACGCAGAATTCCGGGTTCGATCCCGACTAGCCATTTTTGACATTTGACAGCGCCGTTCCGAAGTGAACATTTTGACATATAACGTGACAGAGCAAAGTAATGACCTTTCAAAGTCTAATAATCCCCCATAATGTTCGATGCTAGATTTTGTTGTTTTCGATTAATGATTAATATTACATTTAAATTGTTAATATTAAATTTAAATTAAGCTGAACTACATTTGAAATGTTAAGAATATGTTTTCTCAGGCGCAATATACGATTTTGATTCATCTTTACTTAACACAGCAGCACAAGTGGCAAGTAAAGTTTTATAACAATAATCTACGACGTGTCTACCTCCGAATGTGTATATATTTCTCGTACATTTCAAAGACACAAATTACTATTATAGAGATTGCGTTACAGTTCATTTAATATCTTAAAAATTTAACATACAAAGCCGCCATCTTTTACATGTATAAAAACTTACATTTGATATGATTTAAAAATAAACAGACAAATTACTACTAAGTACACGTCACACACTGTTGTCATGTGAAATACAATACAAATTAAATCTTATTCTAGAGTAATAAGGTTTCAGTTCGTATGGCAAAATCGTTACTATCCCAAGGTGCGTTTATATAAAAGCAGATTCCTCGCACGATTCGTTGTACGGATTTTGTACTTGAAGAACCCTTTGTGGTTCGATTTCTAAAACACCACCACACGCCTATTTCTGCCTTGAAGTTAGTCTAGTCTGCCTTATGTTCTGGTTTGAAGGGTGTGGTTAGGAAGAGACTTATGATAGGCATTTCAACTTAGTCCTCAGGGGTAGCAACGCTTCTGTAGCCAATCGCGGTTAAAATTCCAATCCTATCCGAGATTGACTATAGGTGTTCACGGCCGGCAGTGACTTACTATAAAAATACTGCTATTAAGCGATTTTTGCCGAAATACGTGTATATACCACACAGGGTAAAAACACCTGGAGTTCAGTCATTTTCTCAAATATTTGCCAAACGAACTTTAACAGCAAAATAATCCATTATACTCTATTCACATAAATATCTATATACAATAATAATATGTAAAACGATCACAATTTTAATGACATCTATTATTTGAACTATGGGCAAAAAAAACATGAAACCACTCCGCGTTTAAGATCTTCATAGGACATTTATTTAAAAAATTGTAGACGTTATTCATATAGTTTATTAATAATGTACTTTATTAATTTTCTGTTAACGATTTACTAATGTAATGTAAAATGTAAAGTCATCTCACTTTTACATATTTTTCATATTTAAAGACAATCAAAATAAACGTCTAAAATTGACAGACAGTTCAAAGATATTTTTTTAATATAATTGTTACTAATAAAGAATTATTCACTTTATAAGGATGTAACATTTACAAATCTGATGTAATGTAATCCTATCTTTAACAACCAATGTTGTATGAAAATAAAAAATATATCTTGTTTGAAATAGACTGCATCGATAACGGCATCAATTAACATACTACAATACTGTGAAAAAGTTTAAAAATATCGCAATTTTTATAAATAACTTCTTTCAATATATATTGTAATCCAAAAAGGCTGCATTTGTATTTATTTGCCTCTCTCTCTTATTCTATATAACATGTGAGCAAGAATTATACGCCGCCATTTTGAATTAGGCTATTTATTGAAACAAGTTTTACATATAGTAATTTAAACTAATTTCGTACGATGTAAGAATAGATGCATATGGCACCGATTATATTAATTTTTATAACATATGTGTGACATATAAACGTGTTTCCATAATACTGATATATATTAATTTACTTGAAACCAAAATTAACTCATTTATTAGAGTAATTATTTCCCTGAAATAGTTATTCGCTTATCTTTGCATGCGTTGGTTCGAATGAATTTTAAAAGGAACTTACACTAATCGAATATCATAAACTATAATCATATATGTATATCTGTACGAATTATCTACAAAATGGCTGACACGATTTCGACGACACTTTCGCACCAAACATAAAATTAGAATGACAATAACCAGGCATTTTACAAAAAAAAAATTAAAACCCATTACCGGGAAACGCGAAAAATTCCATCCTAATTAAACACCAAATTTATCCACGCTTAATTATTCTTATTATTTTACTAAACAGCGATTTACAAACGAATAAGTCACGATTGAGGCAGATAAATTCAAACGATTCAAACGAGTTGAAAATCGATTTTTTGAGACGTTAAAAATAAGATAAACACCTTAATTTCAATTCTGAACACGACACATTCAGGCTTAGAGAGACAATATGTTTTTTTTACAATGAATTATACTTTACTAGGCGATGTTTTATGAATGAACATTTTAAGAATTAAGGATGAATTGAAGGTTGGTTAGAGTACAGCAGTACTAAAACTGCGTCTATGTTTCTGTTAATTGTTGTTGTTGTGTTGTGTTAATTTGTGTTCTGGTTTGAAAGTGGTGGTGAGACCGAAAGTATTGAGGAGTTCCAACTTAGTTCTCAGTTACAGCAACGCACCTATTAACCAACATATAACAGAAGTTCTATCCTATATCGAGACGGTTACAGTTGTCCACGGGTGGTAGCACAAATGCTGTATGTTCGTTTGTTTCTTCCATTATATAAAACTTTTTAAGTTTGTAACCGGAGGCGAAGAGCGTCTAGAGAAATATTTGTGCAACTGTAATTTAAGTACCCACGAAAGATCCACCACGTAATTTTACGAATAATAACAAGTTTGTCAACGAATCGCATGAGTACTGACATGATACAGTATAATCCTTGGATTCGCGGTGAAAAACCTACAGCCCTCAAAGAACGGAACCGTATACACCCGACACGTGCCGAATACACCCGACGAGACCATAAATACTTGTGTATGATTTTAGGCTAATATCCTCGCGGAATTGATACATTTTGTTATGTAACGGGTATTCACGATACGAAAATAAATGATAAGATTAATATCGGCAACTAAGAAATGAAAACTTCGTATCGTGAGTACCCGTTACATAACAAAATGCATAAATACTTGTGTTGATTTGTCTGTTCTCGACGAGTACCTAAACGTTTCATAATAATATAGAAATGCGTAACACTGCTGTTACAAGGCAGAACCAAGTGCGGTACCACCCTAGGCAACCGATTCTACCAGGATTACAACATTAAAATGAAAATTTATCAACAATACTTTTACTTCATTAAATAAAACCAAACTTTTTACGTTAAAGTTAAAGTTTGTAAAATGTAAAACGTTCATAGAATTTTATTAATTATTTAGTTAATTCGTAATACGTAATCGTGCTAATTAATTTCTTAATTTTATGAAATATGATTCTACCCGCAATCCGTAACAACTTCTTTTCAAACGTATAATTGGGGCAGCATGGTCGACCGTGGTCCACTAACTTTCTCAAATTAGAACGAGAACGTCGCTTACTTCATATGAGTACTATAACCGCAGACGAAGTAATCTGATACACTCTTATTTATTAGGGAGAGTTCATTAATTAGGTTATTTGACAGTTTTTGTAGCTCCTTTGTGATATGTCGTGACATTTGCCTTGAAGAGACTTGCGACTTGAGTTCAGCCATAGGTGCGTTGTTACCTCTGAGGACTAAATTGGAACGTCTCATTAAGTGTCTCCCTTACCACACCCCTCAAACCAGAACACAACACCGCTTAACAACGTTATAATAGAGCAGAAATAAATTCAATTAAATATTTAGAAAATGCACGGCTTTCACCCATTCGATCACTTCGTCTACGGCTACAATTTTATCATTTTAATACAAAGTTGTCTTGATTTAAAAGGTACGCAATGCGAGTTTTAGTTGCAATATTACGTTTTTATACAAAGTTTAATAGATAAATTCTTAATGTTGTGTTTTGATAAATGAAGATAAACTTTGTTTCAGTAATGGCTTTAACATATTACAGTCATAGACGCATTACTATCCTTCAAGAATATTTTGTATCGTTGGTTCAGAAATAAATAGCTTCCTCGGGTAACTACAATAATTGGTTCTATTGCATTGGAATGCCTTGTGTACCAAAAGTATATCTTCTTCTGGGATGTACTCGGCAGGTAGCAGAATTTAATATACTGGATAGATGGCAGTTTTCCCTGAGAACTAAATTAGCACACCTCATGTACCGGACACTCCTGAAGTCTTCTTTAACCATACAGAAACAAAGGATACCCTTACCTCATATTTTGCACTTTTCTGGCATGAAAGCAAATCTTATTTTAATAATCTCACTCTTTCACGAGAGGTTGGCAAACTTTATTAATATTAGAGATATATTTTCACTAAGAATAATTACAAAGACAATATTTCTAAATGCCAACCATCATCTAATAGAAGAGCTATTCGAGTTTAACGCTTATGATAATATAATTGTAATTGATAATTGAGGTGCCGCAGACTAGCTACTATTATCAGCTGTGATAGACTATTCAGCCGCTTTTCGAAAGCTAGATACAGCGTTCAAACGCACCACACGGCAGACATGAAAACGCCAGTCGCTACAAATAGCGATTTTAGACCATCACTACTACAAAATAGCAAAGTCCCAACTGCATTAATCGCAAAAACGCGACGAATGCTGTTGCGACTTTAGCAAAAGAATGCCTGTGCGATTTCGATACCGCGACCGAACATGTCGCCAAAATGTGACGCATCATAGTTGCAGTCGCTAAAACGCAAGTCGGCACTGTTAAAAATAGCTAGTCTGCTCGAGCCGTAAACAATCCATACACCCGTGAAGCGAAACAGACAAACAGTCAAAAGATATCTCAAACACATACATATTATATATAAAATCTATTTGCAACGGTGTTGCGATCATAAAAAATGTAAGTACACAGATAATAATAAAAATATTTCTTTAACAAAACCGAATAACATTTCCTATCACAGTAGCAAGCGGATCCCGCTGTTAGATGGCAACCCAAAATATTCCATTCGACCCATTCCACAGATAAAAACCTCCCATTGGATAAATGATTGATAACGTTTTCTTTAAAAAAAAAATCACTCACAATCGCTACACTTAATTGAGTAAACTAGGAATACACCATCATTCCGTTGAAGCATCATTCGACTGGCAACATTTAGTGTTGCTACACTACAAAACTATTCGATATGGCAGTGTGTCACCTCATATACATTAGTTACACGCCTATTTATAATAAAAACGATTGCATTGTTCATGTCAGTTGCAATATAAAATCAATTCCAACATACTGAAATTAACACACATTTCCATATAAGTTATAGCGACCATTGACAGTTGAGTGAGTGTTGTCGTATAAAAATATTTTCGTATGGCAACCATAATTTGTGTATGCCCAAAGATATTATGTATGTGTAGATATGACATTGAATCACACGGATAATGAAGAAAGACCCGATTTTTTTATTGAAGTGTGTGTGTGACGCAATAAGCGAGTATTGTACTAAACTCATTTACGTTTTCTGAAGAGGGGATAAATCCCTCTATGATAGCAGATCCTGTCTGGAGAACAGTCGTACTCCCGTAATCTTAATTCTGAACTTGTATACGTTAAGATGATTATAAAAATCCATAGCGTGATTTATAATTCAGAAATTAACGCCATCTCTTGACGAATTATGGAAATGTTACTACAATACAATTCTGTGTGCGTTAACATTGTATATCCGCGACATTGCGACACTAGTAATACAAAAAATTCTTTTAATTATTTTTGTCTCCTTGAGCCAAATTGCCAATCTACATACATAAGATCCTCGGTGTTGCCATACAGCTCAGGTACTTTTCGCACATTGATTGCCACCCAGCTGCCAGTGTTGCCATCCAATGCGTCCCCAGCGCAATGCGGTTCTCCGTAATACCGTTGTACCTTACTGCTAGTGCCGGCAGAGAGAAGGCGCCTACTCCCCGGTGTCCACCCAGCTTGCTTCCTCCGCTATTCTGTCCATGCAGTTGCATAGGAATTGATACTGTGAAAGGTAATAAATAATTAATTTTTATTTAATAATTATTAATTTAATGTAAAGAATAAAATTTTTATTCACGCCAATTTTTATTTGCCATTAAAGCGTAATTTATTATATGCGTAGTTAACTTGTGTGAGTGAGCTATACTATACCAACATTATAATTTGTTTATTTTCTTAATTGAGTAAGTAAGCATCCGACCATCTTAACTTTCTCCTATATACACCGTGCGCGTGACATGCCGCACAGGCGTACTACATATAACACACTTTACCGGTACACATACGACGTGTAACACGTTCGCAGTACTAACTGCAGCAGCGCAGTACAACTGTGCAGTGTATACTTATGAACAATGTCAGTACGACGGTACGTACATCGTATACGGTAACAGCGGTATGCAAGTACGCGGTGTACGATGTTAGCGCTAGCTACCTAGCACACGTAAGTAGTGCATAGTGTCAGCGGTATACGCACCGCGTGCGGTGTCAAAGGTATGCACGTAGGCCGTGTAGTGTCAGTAGAACTCTCATACATGTAAGATATGTCCACGGTATGCACGTACATCGTGTAGTTTAGTTCAGTGTCCATGTCCACCGTATGCATGTACGTCGAATAGTGTAGTGCAGTGTAGTGTCCGCCATACGCACGTACGTCGCGTGACGTAGTGCAGCGTCCGCGGTACGCACGTATGTCTTGTAGGTCAGTGCAGTGTCCGCGGTATGCACGTACGTCGCGTGACGTAGTGCAGCGTCTGCGGTACGCACGTACGTCTTGTAGGTCAGTGCAGTGTCTGCGGTATGCACGTACGTCTTGTAGTTCAGTGCAGTGTCCGCTATACGCACGTATGTCGTGTAGTTTAGTGCAGTATCCGCGATACGTACGTACGCCTTGTAGGTCAATGCAGTGTCCGCGGTATGCACATACGTCGC
>DWRA01005104.1:0-10198 GCA_018250295.1 Spathilepia clonius
GTTAGCTCTACTTCAAGTTTCAACAAGTTTCAAGAGAGCTTAGAATTTTTTTTCCTAGAGCGCACGTAATCCCCGAAGTAGTTCTTTATCGACTTCGATTAGTTTTGCTTTGCTTCAAATCGTTTGCCTGAACAAGTAACGCCTCACCATTCTTAAAAATCTTAGTATTTATGTACATATGTATATACATACATATAGGTATAACGGGGACAGACAATTTGTAGGATATGCCATGATGATTACTGAAATAATTTCTTCCCAATTATCCAATATCGTATTACTTATTCCGAATTATGAATTTCAGTTCTCTTAAATAAACATTATAAAGACGGGAATAGACTAATATTAGCGCGGTGAGTTCAATATAAACTGACCTCAAGTTGTATCGAGTAGCGCCAATCCGTGCAGCTGGTTCACCATACAAGTAGTACCGACATAACCACTTCACCATGCAGCCAGCCTCATATTGACTACACGCAGGTCACAGAACTGGCGCTACTAAAGTAAAATAATAGACAGTAAAAAATGTCTATTGTAACGCAATATATAAACTATCAAATTTAATTAACAAATCGTAAGTAAATTTAATTCTGTCAACCGGCCTAGCTTGGTGCCACGCTCCAAACACACTACAAACTCCGACATATTCGAAATTATTTGTTATAAGAGGTAACACGTGTGGCTTGAGAAATTAAGTTATCCAAACACTTACTCGTTACGCCGGCATGTCACGTCACCTCATACTGTCAAGTGAAATCCCTCGACGATCGCCGCAACGAGTCTCAAGTTGCAGATCGAGCGAGGCCGCGAGCACGCGGGCGGCGCCACCGCCGCGCTCGCTGAATATTCATGAAGCTTCACCAGTGAGCGGGCACGTGACACGTGATTAGATCACTTCTTACTCTAAACATTATTACGTAGGAATTAACCAATGACGGCCCTGTAGCAACTTTGAGATTTCACGCTAAAGGTTCGACGTATCGACTCACCTACACGCTACTGATTTTTACGCGTACATATGTATTAATACATAATTAGCACTTGTTTTAACGACGACAATAACATTGCGAGCGAGCCTATAGACCTTTGTACCTTTTATACTTCCACGATGTTATTAAAGGTAAATGAAGTTACCAATCTTACAAAGGTGTCTAAGTAACTAAAGCTAAAACTTTATAGTGGAACAATGCCCAGATGGCCATGTGCCATAACACGCAAACTTGATCGTTGTATCGCTACATGGCACTATTGTCACATATCGCAACCACGACAGATTACACGCCTGCCGATCATGTCAAGAACAAATAATAACATGAAATATAACTTAAGCTGCACTAATTTTTAAATTGATAACAATAAAAGTGCCGAGGTATGAGCGTCTTAATCACGTAACACTTTCTAAACTGAATTCCCTTGATATCGGCCCCCCACAGCTCACGGATTAAATGACGTATCGAGCACGCGGGCGGCGGCGGCGGTCGGCGGTTGACGGCAACGCTCCTTCTGAATATTCATGGGCTTACGGTCCGTGACGCAAGATTAGCACTATTTTTTTATAACGAGCAGTATGTGAGCAATATATGGAAACAAGAAAAAAACATTCTCCCTATGCAGTATAATGAAATACGACTACTAAAACCTGGAGACGGTGTAATACTGTAAGCAATCCGAAAACATTTGAAACAATTATGGAAAACATTAAAACATGTAGTATGGTTCCTCATGATGAGCTCATTCTCCGTTAAATGTAATGTTTAAATTCCAATACGCATAATCCCTATTGTAACGGCGGGTTTGAATATATTTTAAGTATTCCCTAGTCGTAGGAATGACTTTCCACATAAAAAACAATTCGGACACGTACGTGACTTTAGAAAAAGTAAAGATGGTAGAACTCTTTATAGTTCGACTACGGAGGCACCACCGTCACTTCTTTTTCTGCCTTATAGAAACAGTGTTAAGCGTTGCTTTCTTATGGTTGTAATGATTTTGCAAGAGAAACACACATATTAGTCCTGAAGCGTAGCAACGCCGGTAACCGACGTCAGGTGTCTATGGTACAAATGTCCATGGGCGGCATTGGTCACTTATCATCGTCTATTGCGTGTCCGTTTGCCACTGCCTTACAACAAAAAAATTAAAAGAATAGATGTCAGTATGCTTTAGTAAGCATGGGCTGCCGCCAGCGGTGGGCGCGTTTGCTTAAAACATATCGATAATTCGCCGTCTTTAGCTGTGAAATCAACCCCAGAAAAGATTAAAGTTCTACCTGAGGTCGGACACAGGTGCTTTGCTACCCTCGAGGAATGAGTTGAAATGCCTTGGATGGATGGAAGTATGTCTTCCTTTCCACGCTTTCCAACACAGCAGCGCTCAGCACAAAAGTTATGACGCAGAAATAAGTGCGGCAGTGACGCCTCCGAAGTCGGACCACAAATGGTCCTACCACCCTTACAAAAGCTTTTATGATGTAACGGTAACCTCACAAGAGTCGAACCAGTCGAGTTGGTGATTAACCACTCTATCGTTTAAAATGAGTGATACAATTATATACTCACAAAAATCCCGGTTATTCTAAACATTACCATGAAACTTTATCCAACATAAGCTCCTGTATCGATTATGATACGCGTTAGGAGCAGTGATAGATGACGTGGGGGTGAATATTTATGCGGGGATACTGCACGAGATGCGTGACTAGATTACCGCGGAGAGGCTTCACGCTCCACACACATGCTTCTGACGCACGATAATACTTCATCTAAGTGAATATACACACAGGAGTTTACTAGAGATCGGTAACCGGGATCTACCTTATCGATTTATCGCATAATGCAATTTATGCATGCACTGCATAACTTACTTAAGGTTATATTGATATTGTTACATATGGACAACGATACATCGTTATTGGTCTTTTACTGATACACTGCTGGACATAGGTCTTCTCTTAAAATAGGAATACATTATGAGAAATAGGAGACAGAAACTTGTACTTTCAAAACGGATGAATTTTATACTACTGCGTTTATGTTGCTTTGGACACTACTTGCAAACAGCACCATATAGACAGCTTAATATCATAAAAATCGGGCTTTTATTTACTAAGTATAGGTTTCTACCGAAATGCAGCACACTGCAGGTTTGGACCCAGATAGGTGACGTAAGCTCTAAATATACACGAACTGTAACCCCACGTCCTGTTATAGTCATCAAGATCAAGTCGTCCTTAGATATTACCTACGCTATTTTAGTACAAAGAAGGCATCGAACCCTATATTTCTTAAACCTGTACTGTAGTCGACGGGCACATGCTCACCTTCGTATGGTTTCCATTTACAATAAAATAACAGGCAGGCCAGACTACTGTATAATTATATAATTATGCGTGAAACCACACTTGTTGCTTGTTAATATCATAATTTATATTCACAAGTTTATGTTAAACAGCACTCTCTTAACAAACTCTTGAGAATTTTCTTCAAGTAAATGCAAAGAACATTAACGACGTAAAACCTTCCAGTTTCAGCGCATTAAATGCATTTTATATTCTCCTTTTGTTTCTTGTTAGGAAAAGCACGTGCTCAAAATATGCTTTGAAAATTAAAGAATTAACAAGTAGAACTTTTTTATTAAACTTTAAAGGCAGCAGAGCATTCCATAGCTGAGTGCAGTGGCACCTTCGCAACATCTATTTCTTCCCTATGATATACCGTAGCTGTGATCTGATTAGATAACACTGATTATACTTACGATAGAACAAAGTTTAATAAAATTAGTCTTTAGAAACAGCGATGCACCTGATTACACATATCTGTGATTACACATATCTATGTATATATATCGCAGTGAGCTCTTACAATAACGAGGATTGCACGGACGGTACTCATTGCTGTTTACATTACATTAAAAACATAAAAATGACCTTGTATAACAATTGTTTATGACACTCAATAATTTAATTTAATAACAATTGTTTATGCAAATACATAAATACTGTCAATCGAAAGCTAAACGCTGGCAAATCGGGAAGGGAGTGAAAAGAGAAGTTGGAATCCAACGATTCAAAGGTCGTTACGGTCGTTCCTTTTCTCATAATCCACATTACATTTGGTTGACTTCTAACTGCAGTACGTAACATTCATACTGCATAACCTTTTGATTTTTTGGCTGAAAAGTCAGCGACAATTGAATGCAGACCGGCTGCAACGAGCGCATAATACTGAGATGGCACAGTGATTAACTTTATAGAATATATGTAATGCAAGTCTATCGAACGTTTCAGCGGCTTAGGAAAAAAGAAAGTGTTAAGGAATATAGTAAAGCTTTCAACCTACCTACGTGACGCACATACGTACCTAAATTCATCATTTTATTTTTACCCATACAGGTACTTCCAGGACCCTTTCTGTACTACAAGTATATAATCACCTGTGTGCACCGCGAACCACCTGTAGTGATAAAAAAGCTGTTTTTGAATTACGTTTGAAATAAATGTACTTATGTATATCTCCTTAGAAACACAACTTTGATGCGAATCACGGTAAACTGGAACGCTAAATTTAATTCAGGTCGTTCAAAGGCAAAGTAATTATAGGACTTAGGCAATTGTGTCGCGTTGTTGGGATCGATCACCGCTATCTCGGGAGAGACCGGTACGTCGGCCACGCGGCCTGCGGCTTGCGGCTGCGGCTACGGCCTGCAGCGTCTCCATGTCTATTCATGTGAAATGTTTCCCGTGTGATTGTTATAATATTAAAGAACGAAGCGAACTATCATAAGCACACGTGCGTCAGTTTACTGACATATCACGTTCCTACTCACGTATGTAGTTATATTATTATAATCGTTAACTCGAGTATCGTAGCAGCAATGTCGCAGCCCACGTTCAATTATCACAAAGGAACATACATAGGTACACGAATACTCCAAACACAATTTAAAATTCTGTAGACTAACATCCTTATTAATACTATATTCTACTGTAAAGGTTTCTCAAATTGAATGCGTTTTAAATTTAGAAGAGGACGGATTTCGATTCAGAGAGGCTATTTAAATCTACAGGGAATTAAAGCGCGGTTTGGTTCACGAGAATATTTCCTACTCACAAGTCCATACTATATACAACTTAGCGCATCTAGAATTCTCTCTATGTCGACCACAGTTTACAAGTAAACTTATTTGTTTTGACTTTTGCTGCCGCAGTTTACAAATATTTTTTTGACAAATTTCGAAAATTATTAAGTTGTGATTTTTATTTGTACCACACTATATAAGGTGTAAGATTAAATGAAGTGCAGCATACATTGTAATTTTGTCTTTAAATATAGGGTAACGAATTTGGAACGATCCGACCAGGGTATGATATTATACAATCTTTAACAATAATAAATAATACAAAATGTACAACGCAGTACATTACTTCTCCGGGCAACGGGCTCCGTTTGAATAAAAAGGGATGACAATGTATCTGATGTAATTTTCCGTCAAGATGATAATTGCAGTACGTATTAAACGAGTAATGTATCTTTTGTGAGCAATATAATACGTTTTAACGTTGTCTCCCGACGCGGGCCACATTTATGGGAAATAAATTCCGTGAGGGACGGGCCTTTCCACCTGGACGCACGGGGCCACCGGGACACGAGACACGAGAGGCACAGCTCAAGATCACGGAACTCTTCAATACGACAATTTATTGCCTATTCAATATTTATACAGCAGTATTAATAAAATTTTATGTCGATATAAGGATATGGGATGAGAAAATAATGGTCTTTTTATGGCGAACACCTTGTGTCGGATATGAAGTGCTTATGAGTTTGCAACCCGCGTCACGGCGAGACGCGGCCGCCCACCGCATACTAACGCAAATAACAAGAGATGGTTATGATACCCTTACATGAGTTTTGAAATCAAAGTATTACATACCAAAACCACACTATTATGGTAAAAACAAACCATTTTTATCTTTTAAATAATTTTCGGATAAATACGAATAAATTGTTCACATTTATTTTATAACTTATAAAAGTTACCGTTTTAGATAACTAGTTTATTCCAACAAAATAGAAACGCTATAACATGCGTTACAAGATCTCTATTAAGATTTTTTTCAACAAAAAAAATCTAACTATTTATCAAACTAAAAGATCGCGCACAATGTACATAATCATACCTTTAAAAGTTCAACGTTGTCCGCGTCGAGACACCAGTACTCAGAGCTGCATATCTATCAATATTGCTTTGATAGAAATGACTCGATTTCGACTCAAACAATCATTAAACCGAATTGACTATTTTGTATAAGTATTGAATGACACTCCGTGCATAACAACTTGACATTCAATTTTAACTATCTGAAAAGTAACTTAAATTAAGTAGAAGATAATTATCGTAAAATCTGAGAGAATCTTTTTCGAATGATTAAAAATATTAAGCCCAATATTTGATGCGAAATTTATCAATTAAAAAATATTTGAAATTTATCTGCCAACCTCATGTTATAACATTATATTTTTTACCTCATAGTTTATTTTTAATTTATAGTACTATTTATGAGCTCGGCTTTATTGTAATTCATTATGCGTTCCAATATTGCAAACATTCATATAATTATTTTTAATTGTAATTAAATATAGTTTTGACAACACGTTGCCTTAAAATACACGACTAACTAACCAATATTATGGTGAAAAGACTACGTAGCATTATTCCATAAAATCTTAAATTGTGTACACTATGTGTACCTATTATGTAAGGAACACACTTATTCGCATCAAAAGCCAATATAAATTCCGCGCTTCAGAGCGCTCGCCCGACGTGGGCCCTGACCCACAGAGCAGAGAGCAATGTAACAACACTTCAGACAGGTAAACTGAACATTCTGCATTTCACCTTATTATGGGACAGAGGAGGTAAGAAAAATCAGCGTTTTCTATTACATACGAACTTGAAATATTCTTGAGATAACCTAAGATTCCTGCAAATCCCACATATTAAAGAGAAAATCTTCACTCTCCCGTCAGTCCACATACTGGAATTAGCAATGTCTGTAAGACAAAGTAAATATATTTGAACTTGTAAAGAGTAACTGGCAAAGTAATAACCTAGAAATCCCGCCATCCAGTAATGTTTAAAACAATCCGAAAGGGCTGGCTGAACAAAAGGGCATATAGAAATATAAATATTTACAAATATATAATAAAGTATTAAGGAACCTAAAAATAGAGGAATCTGATAAAATACTTAAGAAAGAGTTAAAATAAATTGTACGAAAAATTTATATTACTCCCTTAAAGACTTTTTAAGGATGAAGAAATATGTAGATTAGGTTATTGAATTTAGACACGTAATAATATTGACGTCTAAATGAAATGTATTATAAAATGTAATTGAATATTGTTAATGCGGTTTACAACTCATTGGAATAACGAATCTTCGGCATGTATTCTATATTTATATTAAATAAAGAATCGTAATGAGCATAAACTGAATAATAATTGTATGTAGTATAGTCTATTTTAAAGCGCCGAAATGTAACTGCACGAAACTGGAATATATTGTTGTCAAATTATAATATCATTATAAATATAATTTAAATATTTAAGACATTTTAATGTAGCCTCTAGCTTACTGCTTATCGGTATTATGTGTGTATTGTGCAATAAATAAATATTTTCTATATTAACAACGTGTATAATTCTCTTCAATTGCGCGAAAATTTTTTAACGTCAATAAAAGCCAATACAGCCAACAGATATTATAGTTTAATTTCGTATTTTTTATGCACTACACACTATATTTTACGTATTTGTAGCTACGCCGCGAAGTAATTGCAATTCTTATAACATTACCAAAAACCGCGTAGAACTATATATTCCTGTACGTACAACAGATATAAAGGAAATTATAGTGTATAGTTATAGACACTCGACAAACTCCTTAAAAATAAAAGTGTTACAGTAGTATAAGTTGCGAGACGGGCACGACGCGGGCACGACGCGGACACGGCGCCGGCCGCGGCCGCGAAATTACGCTATCTCTTCAGTAATTGCGCTTGTTCCTGCCCGCTGCAACTGTTGTTTGTCCGATAACGCTTATTGTTGCAATATCACTCCCGTTTCAAAATATTTATTATACAGAGATAGTCATTTTAAATGGGTTTAAAAGAGGGACGAGTACAAAACTTTCATAATTTCCTTATTTACTTGTAAATTAAATGAACATTATTTCTACTGAACTATACTATAGAATAGAGGCTGTTGTGAAACTACATTGACTCCTACATCACTAATATTGAAACACTTAGCAATTTGTTAAAGACACTATTTTCCTACTGAATTGCCAAGTAACAGTAGATATGTTACAGTCAAAGTAATGAAATAGCTATTATACATAATAACTGGTTATTATACACTGGCGGAAAATTAAAGGATCATAAACATATCCAAATTTTTCCACGTTTTTCAAGTAGTTGTATTTCCCTATAAAGATGGTCGTACTGGAATTTTAAAACAAGCATTTTGAAGCTTGAAGATTCTAGTTTTGAGGTCTTACAATGAAAAAAAAAGTAACGTGTACCGCACAACCATAATGAATGCCGAAACAAATTTATGTGCCAATTTTTTCGCCTTTTTTGTGGTCTACGAGCTTAGAAAAAATATTCTAACTTAAGCACCATTGGTTGCTGAGGTATTCAAGCAATGATCAAAGACAAAATGATCCTTTTCCATTCAAAGTGCGATATCTCAGCGAGAAGTGGCCGTAATAAACTTTTGAAAAAATCTAATTGAAGCGGAATAAGCAAGTCATTCGATCCATATGGTTATTAATTAAAAAAATTCTAAGCTCCTAGACCAAAAAAAAAAAAAAAATTCGAACAAAAATTTGTTTCGGTATTCATTAAGGTTGCGCGGTACACGTTACTTAAAAAAATTTTTCACCGTAGGACCTCAAAACTAGAATCTGCAAGATTCAAAATGCTTGTTTTAAAATTTCAGTATAACCATTTTTAAGGGAAACAGCCACTTGAAAAACGTCGAAAAATTTGGATATTGTTACGATCCTTTAATTTTTCCACCAGTGTATATAATGATTAATTGTCTAGATGATGATGATTAGCGAAAAATAATCATAAATATATCTGTTTGTTTGACGTAATTCCTGAAACGGCCGGACCGATTTTCAAGGGACTTTCATTGGCAAACAATTGACGTTATAAAAAGTAACTTAGGCTACTTTTGTTTTTTTCACTGTAGTTTCGAAACCAAAATAGGGCTTCGGTATCCTCTGCTTGTCATAAGAGGCGAGTAAAAGGGGACTTGAATCACTTGGCCAGCAACGCCGAGAAAGACGACAGTATTTGTGGTCTCATAACGTCGCTAACCGCAGACCGTGTGACGGTATGGTGTGTGTGCCACCTGAGCGTAGTCCGACGGGGCAGTGCGCTCAGAAGCCTCCGGTGCGTTCCTTCGGAGATCCCGGAGTTCTCCACGTATTGCTGATGACAGCTGCCGAGGGGTTTTTAATGAGAAAAAATCTTACATAACCCTGTGTCACTAGCACAGTAATACATGAAGGTGGTAAAACCCTTTTGTGGTTTGACTCCGGAGGCACCACCGCCACGCTTTTTTTACGGGGAGGGGACCATCAAAAGGTACCCGGTACCGTGGGAGCGACACCGGGTTATGTTGTATTTCTACCCACTAAACTCGGTGGCCTACGCCTCGGTGGCCGTCCTCAGCATCCCCAGAAGCCCCCTTTTAGTCGCCTCCTACGTCAAATAGAGATTACCGTAGCTCTATTCTTGTCCCGAAACTACAGAGATAAGCACCGCCGCGCCTAGTTCTTCCTAATGAGAACAATGTTAAGCGCTGCTATATTCTGGTTTGTAAGATGTAGAAAAAGAAGACGTACTTATCCGAGGTACTCCAACTTAGTCTTCAAGGGCAGAAACGCATCTGTAGCCAAACTCAGGTAGATACAAGACTAAAAATCTTATTTGGGTAGGATTACAAATGTTCATTGGCGGCAGTTGCCACGTACCCTCGGGTAGACTACACGCTCGTTTGCTACTTCATCATATAAAATAACTGGCAGCCGGTACCTTTAGAAGGTTCCCTTCGAAAAAAAAAAACTACCGTTGTTTTAGTAAACGTGAAGGAATTCAACCGCGTATTGATTAGTATAAATTTGG
>DWRA01005105.1:0-10196 GCA_018250295.1 Spathilepia clonius
AAGTGGCATTACTAAGTCCATACCAATCGATGTTGTATACCTGGGACGATCCGGCTAAAGAAAGAAAACTCATTTGGAATCTGTACAATAACAAAGGAAAAGGGTTTGAAGCTGATTTCTCGGCGGACGGGTAAGCTAAAATATTAAAATATTTAATAAATTATATACAATAAATAGACAAAGATTTTTGTATAAATTGTATATTTATTTTTACCAGATTCGGAGAAGAGAAAGTTACCTTCCATTCCGTGAAACATTCAACTCTCGTCGCTACCAGTAGCGTCACCTCTAAATTATCGTCGACACTAAAAAGACTGACCCCGAAATCTCCCGAAGCACATTCGTCAAGCAGTGATGACTCCGACAGCTTAGATGTTCCAGAAAGACGGAGAAAGAGAATGAGGAAAGACAAGGTTATTGTTTACTGGATATCTTTCATGGAAGGCTACCAAAGAGTTTTCGCATTAGCTCAAGACGAGAGAATCGCCCAACAGTACAGGATGAGGATAAACGCAGAAAAAAGTATTTGTGAAGTTTACATGTCCTTGGCTAGCGTTGGTTTATCTGTCTGTATACAAACGAATACTGGAGTCAAGGAATTGTCGTATATAAGCATTACAGACTCACTTCCTCGGTGGGAGATTAATGTTGGTGGTAAATGGAAAAAAATAGCTCCAGATGTTACGGCGTGGACGGAAGAAAAGTATCAAATGGAACAGAAAAAATGTCAGGTGAAGGAGTACATTGAGATTGACTTTGAAAGAATGCAAATGACAAAGCCATTCTTTTCGGAGTTAAGGCGAACGTACAACCCTGGTGTTTGGATGCAACTGCGCAAATCTGACACACACACCTACTGTCACCTGAAGATGCATAGGTTCCAGATAGACAATCAACTGCATGACGCTGTGTTCCCTAGCGTATTATATCCAGCTCCTGCACCATCTCACGTAAAGTCCAAGGATATTAAACCTTGCATAGAAGTCGTAACTTTGAAACAGTATAGACCATCACTGAATCAAGACGTGTATAAATATATGAAGATCTTGACACAAAGCTACTGCGTAAACTTAGACCGTGGCTTCGTTAACTATGTCTTTGAAATTTTGAACCATTGGAAGGTTAAGGAGAAGCCAGCAGTGAGGCTCAGAGCTGATTTGGCTCTGGTCCATATGCCTCTCCCAGTAATAGCCATGAAAAGTCAGACTAGTGCGCAAAAGAACGTTGTTTTTGAATACGTTCATCTATCTCCAATTAAATTGATTCTCAGTATGTCGTCTAAAGGTTACGGTGCAGACAACACAAGGCTTGAAACTACTGGCAAGAATCGTTTTGGTAATCAGAAGGAGAATCGACCTAAGCTGTTCAACAGTGATCTTTTGGAGTTCCTATTTAATTCATGGGCTTCATCCTTATGTGATATGAGGGACGTCGTTATAAGGTTTGTCAGTAAAAAAAAATCTTTAGGTAACATGTCTGTTGGTGTGAAGTTAACGCGGAATTTATTTCTAGGATGGGTTATTTGGAGTTACGGAACGCGCCAGTTACAATCCCAGCTTTGATAGAGACGGCATCTCGACACTACTGGGTACAGCTGGTGCAGCAGTTCTATGTGCTGGTTTTGGGACTGAACATCCTGGGCAACCCCTACAGTTATATAGGAGACTTCTCTAAAGGGCTCAAGCAATATTATGACCCTATTTTGGTACGACCCCGTTGTTTTTCACTTACTTTTTAAAACCTAGTGTTGACGATGTATCAAGCTAAAGTAGTTTACTAGGGCTGGTACAAACTATCGTATGCTTTTATTCTTTTTAAGTTCACGTTTAAGTTCTGAAAACCATTAAATATACTAATCTGGCAAAAAAATCCTCAGCCGCTTCATGGCGACGTAAGTACCAGCCCTGACCATCGAGGTATCAATAATTGTTAGTCTTGATATACTTATTATAATAAAACTATTTCTGTGTTCCATTGGAATAGGGAAAGGCGTGCCCACTTCGTGCCTCCGATGCAGCTCAGCTGTTGCTTCAAGGTGCAGGTAGACTACTTGGCTGTTCCAGCGACGCTGCACAAGCTACTGTATTCGAAGATGCCCCACGTTTGAGGCCTGCAAAGAGGCGAACAGGTAATGTGATGCCTACTAATATATAATATAGGTCTGCGAATATATACTTACCTTCAACTTTATTATTAAATTTATTAGTTGCATAAATACACATTCGCAAGATAGGAGAAATTTTGTTGTTCATCTTGACAACAACTTAAAACGTCATTAAACCTGAATTAAGTCTTATCAGGTTAGGTACTTCGGTTCAAATCTAAGCTATATATTTTTCAGGGTTCACCATGTCAGAATCTACTGATTTGCCTTATTTGTTGTATATCCTGAGGTTTTTTATATATGTCAGAAGTAGTAAGCATACAATCTACCTGAGGACAAGTGGCTACTGTCATCTATGGACATTTGTAAAAGGTGTCGCGGTAATACTTCCTAAATCGAACCACAGAGTAGTAGGAATTAAGTAATCACCTTGATACGATAATTTAATATTCAAATTTGATGTACCAGGCGAGGACGGCACTATCATCGACGACCTGCCGCAAGCGGTATTGGAGGATTACAAGACCAATGCCACAGGAGTAGTCCTTGCGGTCACCGGACTCATGGCCAAATCAGATTTTGGTAACCTTCCTCATTCTTACTAGATTGACCCACCGTTAAAGACTATTATAAACATTAATTAAACAAGTTAAAGATACATCCTAAAAAATACTTTTCACGGCTATTTCAATTTTGCATGTTTCTGATAATTAAGCATGATGTGTTACCTGTAGCGTGTTTTAAACAAACAATTATTCATCAATCACCTGTTAGCATCGGTATAATTTGTCTTTTGATCATATGTTACGTTTTCAAAGTACGTTCAAATTTGTCAAAATGTTGACTTTGAACAGTACGTATTGGATGACATCAACCAGAAGATTAACTATATAGATTAAGTGTTTCTGGATCTCCGATCTCCAAACATTAAATTGGAGTGAAACGATTTGATCACGGAACTGCCTGCATTAATCAAATCAGAACAGAAGATCCACACTAGTCAAGTGGGAGAAATGGGTGCGGGAGTGAAGGCTTCGTTATCAAATCTCCCTTAGATCTTTCAGCGGAATGCACGCTCTAAAGATATCTGTTTCATAAACATCTCAAAACGCACCTTCGCACTTACATTAATCCATTTTTATTGACAACAGCACGACCTACACAGCAGTTAACTAGAATAGATGTAGATTTCTGTGTCTTTGTACTAACATTCTCCGATACTCATGCCATTTTCTCGTTTTCTTTGTGTCGCCTATTCGTGTGGAAAGTAGATGAAGATTATCCTCTAATAAAACGTAAGTATTGTAGTGAATAGTAATGCACGAGTATTTGTGTGTTGTTGCTTCAAGTTCAAGCTTTTAAAAGGCACTGTTTTAGGGAAGAATATTATTAAATACTTCCTACCTATGTGGACTTTACTTAAATCTATATCTAAGTTCTAGTTTGTCAGTTTCTCAGTTTTATCATTATAAAATAATGTGTCATCAAAATAATATTTATGTTAAGCGGCACGAAATTTATTTAAATATATTTTACCCTAACTTTTTTTAAATAAAATGTTATTTACAAGACCCTTTGCTTGCTTAAAAGTATCTTGTCTGAAATATGTCAATTTTAACAACTTGTATCTCTACGCTGATGCATATATACCTAATACTTTTTTATTTTAGCTTATTTTTGTTAATATATTATTGTTTACTAGCATGTTATTTTGAATATTTAAGTTGGTACTTAATATTCTACGATATTAAAAATACTGTATATAAATAGTTGTTATTTAAAATGAGATTAAAATAATCTGTACGCTTGATTTTCTTATTTTATCAATTATTATGATCTGTTTATACTAAATGTAAATACTATAAAATTATACTAAATCATTTAAGTGATTTTAAGTAAATATAGTTGATGACCTTTACAAATTTGACGCGTCTATCAGCCAGAAAAACGGCTTAGTATTATCGGGGTGACAAAAGCAATCCGACTTAACGCAAACTAGCTTACAAATTCGAAACCTTTATCAGGGTGATAAAAGGTGTTAAAAACCTAATGTATTGTTTTGTGATATAACATTTTCACTAGACGTGTGCTGCAACGCCGCTTTCACCGCGTTCGAGAACCAGCTGAGCGTGGACAGCGCTGAGGCGGCGCTGCGAGGTTGCATTGAAGACAAAGGCCATCGTGCAATGGCGCGTCGTCGGCTGCCTCGTCATACCGCATTTGCTGAGGTACGTGTCACCTGGGATAGACATGGCGCTATTTTGAGCACAGTCTAACCCTTGAACATTGTAGCTAGGTTCATGAGCTCCCCGAAATTTTAATTTTACGCCCTTTACTTTGAAAATCTTCACAATTTTTCAGCGTCTTATTTCAAAAACGACTATAACTTTGACGAGGCTGCTTTAAACTCTAGCGGTATTATTCCATTGCATTTACATAGATTAATGTTATTGATAACATTGCCTGAGTAAATGTTTCAAAAGCCAACACGTCTAAGTTTGATTTTTGAGCTAAGACACCGATCGTAAATATTGTCAAAAGGTTATTTTAGAAAAAAAACGAGCATGGCTTGCGAGGTTGACTATGACCGATCCCAGTTTCAGAGGAGATACTTAAAGTAGGACGTAGGCTACAACTTTCAGTAATTGTCAGATACTCGTTGTCAGTTGGTTAATTAAGCGGTAAATAGTTGGCTAAATAGTTCAAGTAGTATGACATAATAATAATCTTGCAGGGTCTGCGTCCGTACAACGCATATGCCGCTCGTGGTGCAGTGTTGCTCGCGCAACTGCGCCGCGGGCTCTACGCGGACACCGATGGCTACGTCGCCCACGCACACATTGCGAGCACATCACTAGCTACATTGCTCGTGTCTACTCAGTGAGTTTGTCGTAGTATTAATAATATTTATTGTTAAGCGGCTTCTCTTTCGCTTGCGTCATTATCTCGTAAATCTTTAAATTTGTCCGTCATTGAATGATCTACTTAACAAATTTTATTATTTGTCCTACGATCTTTATTGTTTTCTTCCTTAATTTAGGTGGACACATTTTATTTAAGTAAATTTAATGTCTTTTAATTCAGTGGCATCCAGGTTGCTTTCTAAAGCTCTTAATATTCTGTAGGCATATATTCCTGATTCGCACGGCAAGCGACTTCGGCGCTTGGCACATCGAGTGGCAAGTGGATTTGGACGACCTCATCGGTGTGCCACAGATTCAGGGAAACAAACTCGTGCTAAATATCAAGCAGGTAAATCACTTTATGAAGAAGGTGCAGATCTTTGTCATTAGAAAGCTATCAGACCTTTTCCCTTGGTAACTGCGACCTATCATTGGTAATCTGATTATTTTAGCAGAACCAAGAGAGAATAATTTGCCAAAGTCAAGTCAATCAGCTTTGTTCATTTTAAAAGTTCATAGGCGAAACTCCTGACAATATTTTAAGTATATGCAACCTTCCAACTGGACTTATTTGGACATATATTTCAAGGGAGCTTCTGATCTTCATAAGAAATAACAAATTTTGTTTTATTGAAATGTAGAAGCGATTAAATCCTCGATTCGCAGCTCACCTGCGCGGAACTCTTTAATTTTGCAGGACGAACTGGTGAACTACTTTTCAACAGACGAGAAGGAGATAGAGATCCCCGATCCAGAGGTACTCAGGTGGTTGCAGAGCAAGATCGAGTGTGCGATGGTGCAGACGCTGGAAGATAAACGCTGTTCTGATGAATCGTAAATTAATGGAATGTTTTGACGAAGGGTTTCATATTTTTATTATAACACTAAAGCTATGAAACAGAAATGATCCTTTCAGTCTTAGTAATGGCAGCTGAGAAAGTTCGTTTTTCGTTTTAATCTTATTTTTTCGTGTCGTTAAATCAATTTGATATTGATGTTATGATTTCTTATTAGAAAAACGGTGATCGATTGACGTGGACATACGAACATTAAAAAATTAAAACTAAGTGTATATCGCATTCCATACTTTTGTTGATTTTTGTTTTGGTTTTGTGAGGTTTGATTATTTCCATTTGTATTGTTATTTGAAATCTTTACCTATACGTATCCTTATAGGAAAGTTGGCTTTGAAACTTTTGAATTCTTTTCCTATTTTTAGGTTTTTACACAAAAATCTATTGTTCACCCTTTTAAATTAGTTTCATGTTTGTGTTGTATTGTTTGTTTTGTTTTTACCTATTTATATCTGTGCCATCGTCGTAACTATGAGAGTAGAATTCAGCACAAAATCGACATTATTGTAGATGTGTTTGTTACTAGTAATTATAATTTATTAGTAGTACTAGGTGTTAATTATAGGTGAACTCAGACGCTGAAGGATTCATATCGATTGATATACACTTGCCTATATTTCTACGATGTTTTTTTAAAGAGTTAGTACCTTCAGTTATCAGTTATAACTCTACCAAAAACATTGGATTGTGTACATCTATTTCGGTACCTATGTTTCCTATTTCTAGGTCATTATAGGGATTAGTAAAAACTGGTAGTTTTAATAAAACATTAAAAATTTAATAAACTTAAATTTTTAAATTCAAAAATCAAAATTCTTCAACGGCAGAAATTTCCGAGTCCATAATCAAATTAACTTGATGTACTTACCAAATAACTGTAATGTAAAACGTTTTTTCACACATAATCACAGATTTTATAAACTCTAGTCTTAATTATAGATTGATGTGACTTTACTCGCACTTCATAAACCGAGGTCTTTATAATGATAATAAATAGATCTGAGAAAAATGCTAAAATATACATATATTTATAATAATAGATATGTATTTATATTAAATAGAAATTGATATTTCTTCTGCTTCATATATTAGTTGTAGCAGTTGAAATAGTTGGTTATAAAGCGTTTTTTTTAATAAATGGAAAGTCTATCTATATCAATGTAAGTATAAGAAAAAAATCTTTAAATATTTACAGCGCCATCTATTACCGCTTATACGAGATAAAAGTTATAGGAGGAATACATAAACGCAGTTTGCCTGTAGTATGGTGACTTCGAAATTGAAGTTATATAAACATTTTCAGTAGTTTCTTACTATAAGTATTTAAAAAACTGGATATTAATTATGTGCAACAGGATTCGTTAAAAGTTAATAGGGCGAATATAGACCCAGGTAAGAAGTATTGAAGAATAAATCTCCTAGCTATAAAATGAAGTCATTAAAAACAAACCACAGATTTTTATTTAACAATTAAATTACTCCTTTTATTAATAATCAGTCTGTCCAATATTTGCCTAAAGATTGAAATTGACAATTTCTAGTCAAAAATTGTCAAATTTTGATCTTCTTTTGTTTATTAATTGGGCAGATTGATTTTAATAACCGACGCTAGCAATGATCCTCCACATGAGGTGAGCGGTCATTACCACTCGAGGATGTGACACTTTGTTGAACTGAACTAGCAATGCGGTTCACCTGACTGTAAGTGGTCACTGGCGCTCGTGGACACCTGTTCTTGACCCCCAACAGGATTGAAGGTTTCGGAGGTCGACTACAGTCGCATTGCCACTAGTAAGAACTAAGTAAGTGTCTGCTTCACCACACCCTTCAAACCAAAACAACACTGAACACTGCTCAAGGGCGTCGCCAGCCGATGAGGGAGATGAGTGAGGGGAGGTGAAGGAGGGAGAGAGGGTAAGAGGAAGAGTGGAGGAAGGCTTTAAGGTTGCTTCTGATGGTGACTCTAAACAGTAGAAATTCCAATATGCAAGAAGTTTTTGGATCTTTTTTTACTGCCCTTCCCTTTTTTGTCTTGGAGAGGAAGCCTTCAAAAAGGTACCCGCGTCAGAGCGCAACCGGATTTACGGGATTTTTATGTGTGGGGTACCGTAGCCCTATTCCAGTCCTGAACTACAGATAAGCTGCCCCTCCCTGCCCCCTTGGCGATGCCCTAAACACTTCTGTTACGAAGGATTTGTACTAAGCTTTGTAAGGGAGTTGTAAACAGCAGCGGAACCTCGAATATACCATTTTATTTAATTGATACTAAAATATTTTGACAAATTAATTGAATAAAAACTGTGCAATTCTTCACATGCATTATTACCTGTATTGTTAGCTGTAACTATTAATATTGATGTTAAAATATTTTCGTAAAAATGTATGTATTTACCTAAAGTATTATATTATTCATATTATTAATGTTGTGATCTGTAGGTAAAATGTCTGTAATCTGTGTAGTTACTTGCTGCGTTAGGCATACCAAATATCTGTAATTATATCAAGTTTAAGTTAGAAAAATTATATCAAATCAGTATTGACGAATCTTCCTATTTACAGTGGAGTTAGGTGGAGTAAACTTCATAATTGAATTATTCCAGACTTCTAGACTAGAATAAAAGTAATCTAGTAACCATGATATCAGATAATTGTTATTGTAAGATTACAGATATTAGGTAAGTACCTACTATTATTTGTGTCTTTATGTGGTCGACTATAGAACACTCAGAGTAATTATACATAGAGCGAGTCGGTACAGACGGTGAGCAGATGCCCGATAGCTACATGTAGGTCGCTATAGCTGTAAGCTATGTCTGTAAGCTTTCACGCATTGATACTAAGACAGGCACAGTTGGTGTCGTGGGAGTCCAAAAACCGTTTCTTGTTATGTACGATTATGTGAATTTCAATAGATGGCCATATGCTTAGTTGGAGCGATATCGATCACATGATTGCAGTGTTCCTAAGTTGGGTAAGACGCGCTCGTGTATTATTTACTCTGAGATACGAAAATTCTTAGGAGTAGATACGTGCTACGAGTTATTACAGTATATTTCAGCTACACGTAGAATACTTACTTACCTACTTAGGTTATTATGGATGTATTTTCCCACTTTCAAATGCGGATTTTTAGGGTCATCAAGTACCTACCTATTCCCAATAGGTACTTAGGTACTTAATCAACGATCAAAATTTTAGTGTATTTCCCGCAAGTATTCGTCGAGAGCTGTCTGATAAGTCTCCGAAACTAAAATTAAATGCCAATTAACCTACCAAACTCCACAGATATGTTATTGAAAAATATTCAGAAGTGGAAAGCCCGCCATTTCTGCCATGTATCGTCAAGTTATACTTTTTTATCGTACTTTGTCTAAAGTTTTTAATTAATAGGTAGGTAGTCGTTGTTCGCGCCTACTCGTATTTTTCATGCAGGTGTCCGCGTTTTTTATTTTTATTTTCGGATAATTATCATACAGT
This sequence comes from Spathilepia clonius, assembly GCA_018250295.1. Taxonomy (NCBI): domain Eukaryota; kingdom Metazoa; phylum Arthropoda; class Insecta; order Lepidoptera; family Hesperiidae; genus Spathilepia; species Spathilepia clonius. Next base: position 9,339 of record DWRA01005105.1, read on the forward strand.
CTGTTTAAATAATTAGCATCTATCGATAATCGAGCTTGTAATCTTGTTAGTTAATAAATGTTTTGCTGTTTATATGTTGTGTATTGACTGTAATTGAGATATATAAAAACATAAAAAAATAAGCTTTTAAATATAACTATATACCTAATACATAATTATTTTAAACAGAATTCATGTTGTGATTTTACCTTATATATATTTGCTTCGTAAGAAATATTGTGAATTGTTTTTAAATAAATTTATCTAAAGATGTAACATACACATAACACATAAACATTATGAAATATATATGTTATTTGACGAATCTGAATAAATGTTTTTTAAATTGAACAAATAAAAATATATAAAACAAATTAATGTTAGTTTTATTTTGGAAATATTATTATAGTGCGTATTTCAGTAAGATCCTATTCTAAATCTCCAGGTAGGGAAGCCGTAAATAGTTTTTTAGGGTTCCCTAGCCAAATGGAATAAATCGGAACCTTTATAGATACGTCATGTCTGTCTGTCCGTATGTCACAGCCACTTTATTCGGAAACTTAAGACTACAGTTGAAACTTGGTAGGTAAGTGTATTCTGTGCACCGCTTTCCAATTCATCTTACCTACACGTGTGGGGTATCTATAGAAAGGTCTTCAAAATTGACATTGAGGTTTCTAAACCCATTTTTTCTCAAAGTCGATTGAACCCATTTTTTCTCAAAGTCGATTGTTTGAGAGATAAGCCCTTTCAAAGCGGTAAAACGTGTATGCCTAAAGTTAGAGGGGCTAACTTTAAAACTAAGAGAGTGAAAAATCTGCATAAAACAAATGTTCTAGGTGTTAAAGAAAACTTTCAACGAAAATAGGTTTGAACAAG
>DWRA01005106.1:0-10195 GCA_018250295.1 Spathilepia clonius
AAGTACTAAGTTAGAACGCCTCGTATAAGTATGTCTCACTTACCACACCTTTCAAAGCAGAATACAGAAGCACCTAACACTGCTGCTAATAATCTCTTATAGATGTGGCGGTGGTGCTGCCGGAGTCGAAGCAAAAAAGGTTTTACCAACTCCAAACCTTAACGTTTTCGCAAACTAACTAAAACACCTTAACCCCTAGAGAAGATAGCTCTGTGCGTGCCTACCCTGTGATTCGTAACACGTGCGTCCTGATTATTATTAAACCATTGTCAGATGTCTTTTATGGCTACAAAATGTTTCCCATTAATTTTAACCTTATTCGCTGTGGGTATTGGGACCAATCCAATTTCTGGGTATGGTCTTAAAGGAAACTAATGAATAAGTAATGTTATTGAGTACATTAAATCTTCGTTATTGAAGCTATTAATTGATTTTAGTATCGATGAAGATGAGGATTTTCGAGGTTGAATGTATAGACACATATACAAAGGATCTTTAGTCGTCGTCAACTGATGATTATTTCACTGCTGGGCACGGGTCTCCTCTTCGAGTGAGAGGGGTTAAGCTGGAGTCTACCACGCTAGCCAAATGGAAGTTGGCAGAATCCACACGCCTTTGAGAACTTTAAAGAACTCTCTGGTTTATAGGTTTCCTCACGATGTTTCGTTCGCCATTATAGCAAGTGATAATTAAATTCTAATACATGACTGAGGCTTGAACCTCGGACCCTTCGATTGGAAGACCGTAATTTAACCACTAGGCTACCAGATTTTTAGCAGTATTAAATAATGTGTAACTTGTGTTGAAAAATCGTAGCTAATCCAAGACACAGCAACAAATATAAACAAACAATGAAAAAAAATAATAGCAGAAATTATATCTACAGATTTTAACATAACTTGAAATTTTAAGGAAACATCTTATATAAAAAATAAAATAACCTCTTTACTTCGTTGAAAGAAGTCGCTTAAAAAAGGTAGGTATCATGTAGTAGTTTTACTAAGTAATAGAAGATTGATTGAAAGTTTGTAAACGGCGAAAGAGGACATGAATAAATACGACATGAAAAGTTAAACAAGAAGAGATAAACGATAAAGGAAATTGAAGCAATATATGTTTGGTAATGAATATAAACCAAGAAGTAATATAAAGTAAAAAGTACTGAGAGATGAATTGTACGCTATTATACTGATAGCTTACTTAAAATTATCTATGTTATTGTTACTACAATGTTCCACAGATAATACTAGAATTATCTAAATAAAACTTTGTTATTGCCCTAAACGCATAGATTGTATTAAAAACTAATCAGTAGTTACATATTTACGCTGCTGTTATCCTTTAGGCACTGTGTCTTGCTAACAGATAAACCCACAGAAAACTGGTATAATTAACTTGAAACTGAGTAGCCGTCTATTTATCAAAAGCTAAGCGTTTGATCCTCAAAAACCCTTTAATTTAAAACTCCGCACGCGGAACTGTGGCGTGGGACATGTGACGCGCGCAGTGTTGCCAACTTTGTAAGACAAAAAGCGAAAAACAGCAGAACGTAAAACTCAGCCGGGCTCCGGCCACAGAGTAGAAGAATTGAGAAGCGTAATTAGGTAAAAATGCCTTTACATTCTCATTATAGAATGAGATGTAATGATATGACACTGTAGGCGTTCTAACTGACGCCTAACTTATTAATAGAATGAAAACCAAAATATTTTATTCGAAGTAGATTGTTTACAAAATTATTTTTGAACGACAATAATTTATCACCACTTCGGTAGGTGTTTCGTTATGGAGGAGAAGCGGCGAAAGAAATAACGAAATAAATCAATCTATCCAGTGCTGTTTTACTAAACAACTACGTTTTAAAATTTCAGTCTACTAAAAAAATTACCAACGTGTGTTTGTCGGCTAAAAACGTGTCTATGATTGACCACAGACTACAATCTTTTCTGCGGTTTGTTATAGATGGTATTCATGACACTGGCTGTATACCAACAAGCATGCTGTCCACCTGAGGATAAATCTCTACGCCCGTAGGTATCTATGATAAATCTCAGATAGTTAGAGCCCTGCTTAAGGTCGGTAACAGATGCGTTCCTATCTCTGAAGACTAAGCTGGAATATTTCGGAAAAGTATATCTCCCTTAGCACATCCAATACACTAGTGCACAACAGCACTTAACGCTGCTGTTATGAGACAGGAATAGGTGTGGTGGTTTTATCTACGGAGTCGAATCAAAGAGGTTTCTACCACTTTAAAGAGTCAAAGGTTTTTGTTATTTTTAAAATTTGCCGTTTGTGAATTTGAGTAATTATTTTTATATTCCATCTACATACTTCTATACTCCTTGCCACTGAGCTTATGCAGGGTAGTAAAATTTAACGGTTCACAATATAGTGGCGAACTAACTCGGTATGTAGCGTGGCACATATGCTCGGATGCTTCATAACGTTATGGGCTATTAGGGGCCAGAGTTTTTATTATTACCGAATAAGCATATGAGACTGGCTTATGGGCGCTATGGGTGTCCTCCTATGGTTGTAAAATAAAATTGGGATTACTCATCACTTTTGATGTTGACGTCATTTTAATTACTGGACTGTAAAAATGTTGCGTAAGTTACTCGTTGTTGAAATAGAATGTTTTATATAATACAGAATCAAACGAGCATGCAGTCCACCTGATGGTATGTGACCACTGCGCCCTGTGGACATCAGTAATCAATCAATCAATTGTCCAATTTTTTAGTTTGACATTTATCCAAATTTTGTATCAAAGATCGCGATTTGACAATTTCTAGTATACAGAAGTTGTCAAATGTCGATCTTTATTAGGTATTGGGGATTGGGTAGATTGATTGAATGTTAAACATAATATGGTATGTATTACTACATGTTTTAAGTATTTGTTATAACATTGTAACGCAGTTACGCTGGGATGTGTGTTGTTTTTAAACAATGTAATTTTCTGAAAGTGACTTCGAAATTCTTATGAAAAAACATTTTTACCTATAATAACATATTGAAGTTTTACCTGAGGTAGGCCACAAATGCATAGCTCAAAGAACTAAGTTAGGTTGGCTCACGTAAAATTATCTTCTTTATTTATTTATATATTTATTCATTTTATTGAATCAGATATGGTACACAAGATATTATACATGGTACATACATTTATGTTAATGATCTACATATTTAGCCGATTTCGGCATGCAATATTAGAAAACTTATTAATGTAATCACAATATTATAAACTTTACACATTTCATTATTGCATTCTTAAAACAATAATAAAAATATTAAATCAACTACTAGTAATTAACATATAATAAAATTAACAAAACCCTTAAAACAAAAAGCAGATATGGGTTTAGCGGTGGAGCCTCTAAAGTACAATTTTGTTTTCTGTTCTAACACAAATGACTCAACCGCCAATGAGCCATGTGAATTTTGTAATTAATCATAAAATCTTTTTCTTATCTGACACGAGATCTGTTTAATAAGAAAACATTTCAGAATGCTTTGATCTTAAAAAGGAACACTAATAAAGAGGTAAGAGCTTAAACATAATTTAAACCTTAAACGGTATTAATAAGGCATATAATTCAATGATCTAACTATAACAACTAATTAACGTTAATAAATACACGAAGAAACAAACAAATAGCAGCCATATTTGTTTCGTAAATAATCTTTATTTGGTAAGCGAATGATATGATACGAGCAGTAGCTATGGTTATCTTAGATGTAAATGAAATTTATTGTATCATGAAATTCAGGTATACAGATAGTAGATAATATAATGATTACAAGGTTGCACATTCGTGACATTTCTCGACGTCTCTAGATGAGACTGGCCAGCATACTATGAGCATATGTCCTGTGTGAAGTGCGGAGTGCAGCGCGATCAGCTATATTGCGACCGAACCCTTTGCTCTCGACCCCGGTTTGCGCCATGATCGGATGTGACAGGCCGAGGCAAGCAGTGCGATTTTTCTGCGAAGCAATAATGCTTGTGGAGGAGGTATCGGGGAGGGCAGCGGAGGACGTGTATTTTCCCAGCCACTTCGTCGCAGGCTCACGTGATGCTGAAGGAACGCTTTTACAGAAAGCCACTCTTTTCCAGTTCTATGAGGCAGATTCAGTGGAATTTTCTCAGCGTTAAAAAAGGTGGAGATATCATATGAAACATGCGAACCTGATCCTCAGGAGAAACAATTGTGACCATAAATGTCTTATGTAAAGGCCATAAAAACTTTCAACTTTCAATCCGTGGATGACGTTGCCAACTTAAGACCGAGTGGATCGAATGTTCGTTTGCTGTTTCCATTTACTAAATAACAATAAAAAATGTACACAGAGACAGTCACAGACAGAGACAGCGTTTATACATTCACATAGAAGAATTGTTCCTTGACTAAGCTTAATTGAGACGAGGAAACACCCATCAATTCGTAAACGAGGCGTAAAGGAAGTCAATAAACCGCTTAGGAATAATTCGGAGTGTAACTTCCGATAGCTAGACTTGCAGAAACAATGGATCTGTAACGTTCAAATACGCTGGGAATATTCCTGACGCCGCGCTGCTAACGAGCGAGGAACTTTGCCAATAAATTCCCGAAAGTAGCATATGCTAGAAACATGTGGTCTAGTACACAAAAGCTTTACAAGTTAATTTAGGAAAACTATAAGGAAGTAAAACTAATTAAAATAGGAAGTTCCTGTTCTAGCGAGCCATTTTAATATCTCCATGCATATATAAACACAAACTGACACATGCACAAACACCCTAACTTAGAACGCTAACGGCTATACCAGGTATTTTGGTGTGTCAAATCAGTTTGGTGTTGACGATGCAAGTGTTGTAATTTTCACTTAACTTATTTTTTAAAGACAATTTTAGAAGAAGAACGATGTTAAAACTAAAACTAGATTTAATGTGTGTAATTACAATCTAATTTCAAATTTAACAAAACAATAAACCTGCCTATAAATATTTGAAAACTGTTTTACCTAATAAGTATAATATGTCTTTGGTAGAAAGTGAAAAAAATATGCAAGCAAATGTCTAGAAAACCGCAAATGTTGTCGAATAAAACTAGAATACGACTCCAAACCGCCTATCCTCAATCCAGCGCGCGAACCCATTTGTACGTTTGTCCATCCGTAAATCGCCCTTGCCGTGAAATATCTCGTCGGAGCCCACGCGTACAACCCATACGTCGATACAAATGTAATCGCTGTGTGAGGACTTATCCTACTTTGTTTATGTCAGCCTAGTACAATGGATCTTTGGCTACGGTTGAATGCGCTAGGAATATTCCCGACGTCGTCGTTGGTTAGGAAGGAATTTTGTTGAGAAGATGGTCGGCGATCGCTGTCGCTTGCGTAATAGTTTCTTTTACGTCAAAAACGTTTAAGTTCAATCATAACGTTGGCACACAATCATTGCTATGTGAAAATTTATTCCACTTTATTTATGTCAGCCGAATACAATGGACTGACTACGACTTCATACATTAGAAATTTCCCTGGTGTTACTGCTAAATAGCGTAATATTTAGCATTAAAATTCGAAAATAACTGTTTTATTATTTCATATGAAAGTACTTGCTTTGAAAGGTGCTAGAAACCTTTGTGGTTCACCTCTGGAAGCATTACCGTCACACCTTTTTAACCTTCTTTCAACGAAGGAAGAGGTTAACTTTCATCGCGGATATTTTTCTCCCTCATAATAACTATAAAATAATATAAATAATATAAATAATATAAATCGCTGTTGTTGTGTAGTTTGAATGGTGTGGTAAGGGAGATATACTTATCCTCATCCTTAAAAAAATAGTATGCACTTAATTTTCCACAGAGATACTACAAATGCGAACGTAAATTTATAAATTACGATATTTGTGCGCTATTTATATGTAGTTTATGCGCCACCGAATTGTGGGGCTTTCGGCAGGTATTTCAGTGATTTGGGCAGGAAACAATAAGAATATTCGGCGCACGCACCACAGCTGACCGTTCGAATACGGCTTTACTGCCGCAAATAAATATTCAGATCGAATCAAATCTAGTTCACGTTCGCATTGCGATGCTTAACAGAACGGTTTTATTAAACTATGCAATTAATTTGACTAAAACAATCTTTAATTCCTAAAGAGTGTTTTAATGATTTAAAAAAAATAGTTTAATTTATGCGTAGTTTGAAATTATTTATTTCAGTATATTAACTTCAAATGTTCATTTATATCTTCTTGTTCATTATTGTTCAAATTCGTATTTGTGTTGAAGAACAATATCTAAACGACACTTACATACTTGTGATTTCTCGGTAGGACACGATTTTTTCTACATATTTTTGATTAAATAAATAAATTAATTAATACGAAACTCATTTCTATAGCTTCGATACTGATAAATTGAAGATTATTATGATTCATCGCTCCAAATTTATTTATATAAATAAAAAACATTAACGTCTTTCAGACGTCTTAATTTGAACACGCCCTAATTCTGTAAAAATTGCCCCTTTTTCCTTCAGCGTGCGAATTATTGCCGAATATTGCGAGCCCAAGGAACATAAGTTGTATTCAATGATCATCACATTACAGGGTATTTTAACCCCTAAGTATAAGTAACAAAGGTGAGATTAGTTTGTGGGGATATTGCGGTATTGATCGATTTGTGTTGAGGATTGTACGCGAGGAAATAGCTTGGCGTATCCGCTGGTTTGATTCGTCATGATATTAATTGGGCTTATTCTCCAATATGGCTATTATTGACTCGTAATGGGGGAGTGTTTCGTGTGATTATCAATATGAGACAAATGACTGATAGATTTATTCGATTGCTTGTTTTATGGTTGTTTTTGGTTTATTGATTCTACTACAATTGCAATTTTAAAATATCATTACAATAGACAATAGAACATTTTTATACTGTCTTAAAAAAATCGGTCTGGATCGGGCCACTTTGGAAACAGTTAGTTAAATTTAGAGTCATCTTTAGACCGAGACGACTTACTAATTTCAACTCAGAGCGAGACTGTAATATATATACTATATATATGACTATATTACGTCCGTTATAGACTATATTACGTCCGTACGTCTGCACTAGAAGTTATACAAACATATACCATTTATAGTTAAGTGGCTATTACCACCCATTACTATTTATTGGCATTGCTATATACCATAAATGGAATGACTCAATATTTGTCTGTTTACTTGTGCGCCTTTTGCTCGAGAACCACTGATTCGATATACGATATACATAGTTTATATTTTCTGTACACGTCGAAATAAATTAGGCGCAGACGTACTACAACCCGGTGGCATGGTGACATTTCTTATAAAAAGAATTAAATTTACTTTACGGATCAATTTGACTATAAGTACATAAATTATGTGAGCAGACCTACGGGCATAGGTAGTTTTAATTTAAGCAACTGAAAGGACCGTACAAAATAAGAAGATGGCGATAAATAAAATTGTTCAAAATAAAATATCAAAATTCCATTTTCAACTCTATTATAACTGTTTGATATTAATAAAGTGTAAATTAATGAACCGCTCTGTACTGATTCCGACTTTTTATTTTATTGAAGTCACGAAGAAGCGAGCTAACAATTTTATTTCTCGAGAATTTCTAGAAAATCGTGGAAAATTATTGCGGGGCAAAATTAAAAGTATAAACTAGAGAGTATTGTGTGCAGCCTTATTATTTTTGAACGTGTGCATGTAACCATATTTTTATTTTAAAAAGAATTGTTTATTCTCATTGTTGTCGAGATGTTGTCGAGACTTCGTTGTTTTAAAAATTTTAATTTATTTGTAAGGTAGCAAAAATAACCATTGCTACGCTTTGGAAGCTCTTTTGTTTTTGTCTATACAATAATACAGTGATTGTTGTTTTTTTAATTGAATTATATAAATTCATTAAAATAATTGATCATATAAGAAATCTCTTCATCATTACAACACTAAAAAGTCTGAATATGAAACTTATGAAAGTCTGCATTTGTTAAATTTTAATATTCAAATCATGCTTCTGTTCTCCGAACTTTCTCAACAAAAGGACAATAACAATTAAAAAGGTCAATGACTGGGTCATTCTCTTTTCCAATTTTATAACCTCGGGAAGCATCTGGCAGCAATATGCATTTAATTCTATAAATCATCCGTGGCTACTAGGAAATGGCGGCATAAACTCGAATTTACGCGCTCATTACCACAGATAAAAAAGAGCGACTTGCTTTCACAGATTCCGAATCGATTTTTTTCATTTTTAATCTGTTGTAGCAAGTATAAGAATAATTTTACGTTCCACTTCAATACACAGATGTTCTTAATGGATGTATTTTTACATTTTGTTATGATAGTGGAATTAATGATTGCGTGTTTATAAACACACGCTTAGCAAATGTATTGAAATGACATGTGTATAGTTTAAGACCAATGACATTCCTGAGATAAAAGATTAAAGGCGTTACGCCTGTCTTTTTGTAATTTATGTAATGAGTCCAATATTATGGTGGTTATTATTAAAACAGTGTTCCGGTTTCATTCAGCCAGGGAAATTATGAATAAATATGTTTATGTGTATACAGCATTACTTTGAAGGTAGTAGAATCCTTTGTGATTCGAATGTGGAGGCACATCTCCCACACCTATTTTTGTCTAATAATAATAACAAAAGTTTTAAGCACTTTAAATTTTATTTTGAAGGATGGTAAGACAGACTTTCTTATTATCCTTAGACCTTAGGTGTAGCAACAAATCTTCGATTGACTTCAGGTAGGACTTTAATATTATCTTGGGTTGATTACAAATGCACTTGTTTGCTACTGACTTAATTAAGTATTATGACTCCTGAAAATGATATATTTAATGGTTATGAGTGTAACACACCTTATTCATTTATTTAGTTTAATTTCAAGAGGAAGAGCTAACGTGCAAGCTTTATCAGACGCTAAAAAATACAAGGATTTCAAAATTTTGACTAAAATCTGTATATCTCAAAGAGATTTCGGCGATTGACCAAAACGAAAATAATTATGAAGACGATGATACAATAACGCTTTGTTATTAGTTATAAGAATAAAAATATTCCATAGAATCTTTGACATTTCGAGAAACTTTTGACAATTTTTTGTACTGAGAAAGTTCTCTATATTTCTGCAGATATATGTTTGATTATCTTAGAAAGGAAATCCGAAAAAAACAAAGAAACAACGTAAGGCAAAAATAAAATCCGAAATATATTGTTGTACCCACCAATATCGGATCGGAAATACTAAAGTAATTGTTCTATCGTTGGATAACGACGAGTTTATCTGAAACATATGGATCACTATATGTGTGATTACGTTGACAAAAAGTGTTTAAAGATGAGTAGTAGTGACCGCTAAATCTTACTCTCAAATGAGAACTACCAATAACATATCTTTACTACGGAATTGGACAGCACCCTAAGCCACATTTATATATTATAGAATTAGGAAACGAGCATGCAGTCTATCAGTTAAATGACAACTGCCGCTTATGTACGACTCCGTAGCCAAACCCTTTAAACTATAATACCACTCTTAACGCTGCTGTTCAATTCTGGTTTGAAAAACGCGTGGCGTTGATGTCTCCGGAGTCAAATCTTTCGAACTTTTGCCGCCTTTATCGAGGTATCCGCATTATCGTTAGTCGCTTACCAGTCCGCAGTGGAACCAGTCCACTAAGCACATTGTACGCGGGAGCCGCGCTATTTCTTCCAATCAAATTTCGTTGCGCGGTGAAAAGGAACAGGTGATATGACATGGAATATAAAATGCGAGCTCGTGACGTCACTGCTCGACAATCGGGAACATGTCTATTACATGACAGATGTTAGACCAGGAGCTGGCTGTGAAAAATGTGAAGTGACGAATTATACATGTACGTCATGCATACGTGACAAATATTTAGTTTAGTATATATAGTACATTTATGATAGTATTATAGTTTAATTATATTAGGCTATAGTTGTATCTTTAGTGGCTTGACATTTTAATGGATCGTTTGTGGTTAGACTATGGCAACAGTGTTACATACCCACAATGTGTAAAACATCATCATCAACCCAGTACTGTCCCACTGCTGGGCACGGGTCTCCTCTCAAAGTGAGAGGGATTAGGCCATAGTCCACCGCGCTGGCCAAGTGCGAAT
>DWRA01005107.1:0-10195 GCA_018250295.1 Spathilepia clonius
ATGTCCATGTGCGGCAGTTGCCACTTACCATCAGGTGGACTGCATGCTCGTTTGCTACTCCATCATATAAAAAAAATCAGGGGTTCATTACAGATGCCCATAGACACCAGTAGCCACTTACCATTAGGTATTCATGCTCGTTTGCTATTTCTATAAAAAGTGACGTCACAACTCACATTGTGATTCCTGCGCTGAATCACTTCTATGAACAGCGTGGGTCTGTCCTGGGTGTTCTTGGTGAAGATCTGCAGCAAGTAGCCGTCGTCGTCGTAGTCAATTAGGATGTTGAGCCGCTCCAGTTGAGCGATGTCCTCCGCCACACGCACTTTGCAGTGTTGCAGCTGCTCGCGGATTAGTGTGTAGTACTTTGAGGGGATTGATAGGAACTCTACGCCGCGGGCTCGGAGATTTTCAATCTGAAAATTGGAACGGTTTTTAGATATACGGTGAATACTCGACAGTGGTTAAAATATTACAAAAATTAAAGAAGAAATGCCTGAATTTTAACTATATTAATTTTAGTTGTATAACATTTAATATATTGTATGTTTTAAAAGCGGATATTTAAAAATACATCCTAAAAATATTTTGAATTAACTCCTTTCCTTGATTACCTACTATTGACTATCGACAAATCCCTTTGTTGTTACACACAACACTACAAGTGCGAGTGAGAGTTCCGATATGCCTATAGGTAAGTGTGAACGAGAGATCTGATAAAAATGATTTAAGACTGAGTTCACACGTTTGTAATGGCTCGACTATAGAGCTACTTACAGCAGTAATGATATCCTCGGTATTAATAGCAATATGCTGGACACCAGCTCCACCATGATATTCCACGTACTCCTGAATCTGGCTCTTGCGTTTACCGGCAGCCGGCTCGTTGATGGGCATCTTGACAGTTTCCTCCCAGTTCGCCATCACGATGGAGCGCAGTGCAGAGTACTCTGTGCACACCTGCTTGTCGTCCACTGACCAGAATCTGAGAGGGGAAGAGTAGGTATAGTGGCGCCATTAATATTTTGACTTCATATCGATAATAATGATAAATTAATGTAGACAGTTTAAAACATTTACTTTAGGAGTGCTAATCATAGATATAGGGTGTCATGGCGAAGAAATTCAAGACTATGTGCGCAATACTGTGTGTATGTTAAAGAGAGAAAGAGTGTGTGTGTGTGTGAGAGTGAGAGAGAGAGTGCGACCATGTGTTTTTGCGTTTGTTTGTGTGTATTGTGTGTAATAACTATAAGATATTTTTACAAGTAGAAGCGAGAATTTCACTCAATTGCATAGTTTCATAGCTAAGAGGTACAATACCCTTAAAATAACATTTTTTTGAGAACTTTAATGCTTCAGCAAACAAATTAACATCGCCCTGTTATGATTGCATTATAGTAGGTAGGTAGATAGTTACCCGACTGTCACATAGCTATGTTACTGTAGTATGATATAGTCGTTTTTACCTATGGAATTGCAGGCAGCGTTCGTACCACGACGCAGCCTCCTCCATACCGTTGTCGGGCTGGTTGCCCACCACGTGGTCTATGAAGTTGATCTCCACTTTGGGCCTGAAATAATAATAAATGACACATCGTTTCTATTTGGATTACGTAAGGATTTTAGACTAGGTTTTATTTAAACTTAAAACTTAGGTATGACGCCATTTGAGTTACATACTTTTATGGCTGTAAGCAAATTTTATTAATTAATAATTATATTTTTGTGCGTAGTAGCCACATTCTTGAGTCAATGATCCTATCCCCGAAGTATACCAAATATACTTACAAGAATTTATTAATCGGGTCGTTATTCAGTAACTGATAGCCGGGCAGGAACGCGCCTTTGTAGTTAGATCTGTCGATGAGCGTGTGGGTGTTGTCGCCGTACTAAAAATAAAATACAAGACAACAAGACATAAATCATGTTTATTAGTAATGTTGAACTTGGTAATTTAATAATAGTAAATTAAAAATCAAAATAAACAATCATGCCGAATTAACACATTTTTTGTATTTCGATTTTCATATACCGACTTTCAATTGTTCCACTACACTTTAGCACCAATGACGACTCTTGATGAAAACAAACATATTTATAATTTACCAAAAAAGTTACCAACTAACCGTCTTGACTGTAGCCATCCTGACAACACCATGCTCATCTCTTTCCTCCCAGAGATCACGGACCACCACCGCGCCCTGCTGCTTAGCGTACTCCAGAATGTAGTCCAGGTTTTCCACCTGGAACGCGACGTCCTTCACGAAGTCGCCGTGGTACGCCACCTCGTTGACGAAATCCGTTTCCTCTGGATCGTATTGAGCTTGGAATACGAAGACGATCTAAAGGGGTTTAGAAAATTTATGCTTATTTTCTGAAAATACAGTCAGAAATTTAACTGTATTCAAATATGTAAATATATTAATGATCATATGTAACATACAAATATATCTACATATGGCACGCTCTAGGGGAGGCCTATGTTCAGCAGTGGACAGTTGCAGGCTGATGATTGATTGATGGGTAATATAATATTAATATACAACCAATAATATAATAAATGTAAGCTCAATAACGCTGCGATAAAGAAAATTAAGGTTTTATGAACGGTATAACCGTATACTACAAAAAAAATCGAGTGAAAAATACTTTAATAAAAAAACAAAAATAACAAGTTCTGTCTATATGATATAGGCAAATTACTATTTAAGTACTATAATAGTATGCATGTATTATGTATGCTTGTACAGGTGCATATGAATATATAATAATAATATTAATGAGCAATGACTTCAAACAGTCGCCTAATGACAGGAAATATTAGCATATTATTTTATTATCATATAAACTATTACTAGTTATTTAGTAACGTAATTATTTAGCGAGACGCAATTATATAGCTTTATAAACCTCTCCAACTCATGACAAAATCAATTTGGTAGCTGTTTGCTCTGAATGCAGTTATTTATGGCAAGAGTAAGTATTAATTATTGTATTACTTTTACTTACCTTAAGTAAGGTAAGTAGGTTAAAGATAACACAAACAACATCAGATGTGTTGCTTGTCTCTGGTGTTAGTTGGAACGCCAATAATATCAATAATTATGTACATTTCTTCAAAATATTATTGACGAGAATATAATTACGATATTTACCAAACAAGGGATTGTGAAGGTGTGTTACTTTATTCATCCTGACGGCATGAGAAGATGTCTTCCTGGATCCTGTCTCCAATCCCTTGTACGCCAGCTGCTCAAAGCCAAATCTTGAGACATAATAGCTGGCGGCCTAAAACAAGTTTAATCATTGTTATTAAACCTTAATCCCACTTGCGAGCATATCTCGTCTCATAATTACACCCAATAATATAAAAAAAACACTTCTTTAGACTACAAATATGTTGGCATGACATTATAAAAAAAAAATCTAATATGCGCTTCCGCCACCAATGTGTGTGCCCAGGATTCGAATCGAGATGAGATCAAAATAAAACCAGAAATCGAAATTCCAAATACCAACTACGAATATCACTGATCTGAAACAAGTTTATTTCGTCGTATTTCGCATAAGTACCTTTATAATTTATAATGTCAAAAGTTAGATGAAAACCGGTCAAATACTTGATCATTGGTTGTAGTATCAGTTCTATTAACAGAGTAATATTTACATGATAATTATTTTGACAACATATTACTTCAATATGTCCTTTAAAAGATATTTCTAACAATAATTTACTCCATCTGATGTTGATTGGCTTATTGACTCAATTAGAACAGAGATTCTAACTGAAGACGATAATAGACTACCTGTGAGGTCTAACGCCTATTGTTGTAGCAGGCAGAAATGGACAAATTTCCATCTTTGGTAGATAAAACATTGGATAGATGAATGATTAGTGACTGGCGAGAGTCAGAACTCTATATAGTTGTCTACCCGACCAGCATTACAAGATAAAAATAGTAGCATTCTTACAAAGTACAGTACAGATACGCAGTGGCGCCACTGCAGACGACTCAACTTACAATGTAACAAAATGTCCAATACTCTTTTACACAAACAATGTCGCGAAAAAATTTACGCTTAAATTGTTAATACGTACCTGTTTTGCATTTGAAACCCAGAAAGTGATGTGGTCGAATGCGAGGAATTTGCCGTTTTCTGGTCTTCTACCCTTATCTGTATACGTAGTCTGAAATTAAAGCATATTTTTATATTAGTTTCGTATTAAGAGCCACACTTTCGAAAAAGAGAAATATAAAATTATAAGATTTGAATATTTTTATATTGTGTAAAAAAACTACATAAAAGACGTTACGTTATGTTTAATTTTCGACAATGAAATCCTAATACGATTATTTGAAAACAAATTTAATTAATTTAATAATTGCGTAGATAAATAATGAGATAATTAATAATTACAATATATGCACCTTGTTTTACAAAATTAATAAAAATAAAATATGTACTTCTGCAAATTATAATAGATACATAAATGAATTTTCACTTTCTAACGATTAAAACTGTTTTCTTATTTTTCAAGCCTAATGAAACTATTTTTTTATGTTTATTCAAACATTAATTTTAAACTAACTTATGGATATTAAAGTAAACTTTCTTTCCGAATTGACTTTACACCGCGTAGGTCAGTTATTCAAGTTTGACCTTTGAGTTTCAGTGGGAAAACATACCTTTTTATCAAAGACCGTTACTATAATCTAGTAATAAAGAGCTAAAAGTACAAAAATCGAAGTAAAATGAAAGTGAAATTAAAATCAAACTCTAAATTTAGGTAAATTTGTGTTTGACTATTTTTTGTGTAAAACGTTTCACCTTCATATTCTTTTTAAATTTGTTTCAACTAAAATATATACGGGACATCGAAAACGGACAAATCTGACATATTATTCACTGTAGTGTGATACATGCAAACGCAATTCTTTGACAAAGTCGATAATCAAATTGGACTTAGTTGCACTATTCCTCAGAATTGTGGGAAGTCTGGGCTATGTGCTGCTATATTGCACCTACAATTACCATCAGACTATTACTTTACAATTAATATTATTGTACGTTAATGTTATTAAATCTTACCATGTTTAATTAGTTCCTTTTATCCAATATCCTAATAACACTGAACTTAACTGAAAAGAGGACTTCAGAATTGGTTTATCAGATAACAACTGGTACAGAATTATTCTCGATTGGTTTTATATCGAGAGCAGGTATCTCGCGGTAGTGGATAGTTATTTGCGTTTTAAAATACAAGTCATGGTAAGGACATATTCACATTGCGTTGCTTTTAACCCTCATAATTATAGTGAAACACCAGAAGTCCTGGGATACAAGGAGAAAACTTGTCGCTCTCGGCGCCAGATGTCCACGGTTGCACAGGTTGTCCAAGAAGCCAAATGCAAATAACGAAGTATTAAATGGCGGTAGAGACGTTTTTAATGTTTCAGTAGCTGGAGTACATTAATGAGAGTTATTGTGTGAAGTTAATTATTATTCATATCTAATACATGTACATAAAATAAAAATATGTGCACTTTAAGTGAATTTTAGTGAAAAAAGTGTAGTGAACAAATTTAAGTGAACGTCCCTCAAAGGGCGCTGATTGATAATCTCGCTCTACACTGATCAAGAAAAAGATCAGCACTAAACACACGCACCTGTTTGGCTTATATATTAATTAGGTTACAGCTGACAAATTTTATTTATGTACGCTCTGTGAATTTTTTTTATTTGTTTATACATTGTTACGCTAAGTTAATTAGTCGAGACTGTCCTGTGTGAACCTTGCCTTAGTTTACGATGGCGCTGTCGTCAAACTAAGGTGTCCAACCTGTTGGGGAGGTGCCCCTATCAAACACTGGTTGGAAACTATCAGATACTGGCAAAATCTTCATTCATAAATATACAATTAATTAAAATTAAAAAAAGTTATTTGTGAAGTACAATTTTACATATCTATATGATATAAATATGCCATCATTATGTTACTTTTCTGTGTATACTGTACATGTATTTACGTAGTTGTCAAATTTAAAATAACCAAAAATCCTTTATAAATAGGGCCTTTGTGCAAGCCCTACGGAATTACCTAACAATATTGAAGTAGGTACCACGCTTAGTGATCATTTGTTTTGGATCATCCTTCCAGTTTCAGAGTGTATAGACAGACAAGAAAAAGCATGCAGTTTTTAATATCACTATTGCAGACAAATATTTAATGTTTTTGGCAGCGTTTGTGCGGTGTTGGACCACTGGTAATATGCAAACATTATGTAAATGCGATTCTGAGGAGAACTGGACGTAAACACGTTGAGCACAGAAAAGGGGTGGCGCCGCAGCTAATTTTACCCTTATTCCGACATGCCATAAAAAGAAAGAAAGAAAGAAAATCATGTCAAGTAAAAAAAGAAAAAAATAATGTTGTTCTATACACTTTTGCGTCGTGTTCCTTAATGGTCACTATTCCTATAAATCTACTTAATTCAGATAAATTTCACAATTCAATAGAAAACCGTCAAAGTGACTACTAATTTTAAATATTTTTTATAAAAAATGCAATGTATAGTAAATTTAGTAGTATCTTAAAAAATCACAAAACTAAATATTTTTGCATTATTTCTCGTAATATTCGATAGTATAATATCGTAAAATTTGTGAAGGTATATAATTCATATAAGTTTTAATAGTAAATGAGAAAACAATTCAATGTGGATATATTTCATGTTTTGAAATATTATTTTCAATATTAATTTTAATGCCCTTAAACGACAGTAAAGGGTAAGTCAGAAGATTTTTTGAAATTATGTTTATATAGAAATTAGTAAACGAAAATTTATATGAGAGATCGAAGCACCTTTCATACTACAAAAGCTTACATTCTGCGTATATTGGTATAAGTCATAAGAAACTTTAGCAAGCGTCTCTACCCCACTAGATTAGTACAAGCCAAGGTCCGGTTGGTGGCGGTTGACTTGTTTTATAATCTTGCGCAATTCCTGGGTGATACTTCTAGAATTTTCCATATACATTCCATGCTATTTATAAGCTTTATACTTGTAACAAATAAAATATTGTTATTGTATTTGTTTGTCTCATACTGTTTTCAAAACAAAGCGTGCATCGTAATTAAGGTATTTGTTTAGCAAGCAACTTCAATTCACTTGTTTAGTATTTTCTTGTTTATGAACTAGTAAATGGGTAAGACGTTTGATCATTGAGTCAATCAAAATTATAAACAGAAAAATAATAATAATTCAAAGATGTTAAATAGGATAGTTTTTGACCTATTGCAAAAACACATTTATTTAAAAAAATGTGTTTCTTTTCGTCAATCTCAAAAAAGGCATGACCGATTTTCATGGAGTTTCGCTGGCAGATAGGTAGTGTTATAAGAAGTAATTTAGGCTACTTATATTTTTAAACTGTAAGAGGGTTCCGTGCAAAAAATTAGAACCCACGAAATTAAACGCGCACGCTTTATGTTATTGAAGTTGCTGAAGGTATACATTTTAGGTATATCATGTAATTTTTTTAGACTTGAGTGAAATCGCGGCGTTCTTCTAGTTATAGAGCTAATTACAGTGGATTTTTCCCATAACTGGATCTCTGGAGCATTCCCTACCACGTTGATACAATGTAGATTGGTGAAGGGATGTATGCTTTACTAGACATAAATACCCTTACCACACTCTTCTAAAACACAGCAACGCTTAAAACTACTGTTGAGGTAGAAAAGTGTGTGAAGGTGGTGCCGGAATCAAACCATAAAGTATTCTACCACTTTCTGCTCTCTTAAGTAAACACACGTAAAAATTAGCAACGAGCCATCATTATTTGCTACTTACCTTATAATCATAGGACGGAATATCAATAGGGAAAAATAAATTACTTCAATTCGGGTTAATATAAGATTTATTAATAACTTTTTATATAAGTAATGTGTACATCGTATTGATTAATGCAAAAGATTATATGGTAATAACGACAAAAATAATAATGTACATATTATTAAAAAGTATTTAAAATAAAACAATAATAATTATTTATCAATTTTGAAAATATATATATTTTATCTTAATTTCTAACAACGATTATTTGAATCATTTTACGTTTTAGTTACATGTAACGGAATTAGACTGACCATTATTATTGATGGACAAAATATTTTTTTATTTAATAATGTATTACACAATTAAAATTACGAATTTTCAGTAACAGCGGTGGATTCGTCCTTTTTATTTTTATTATCGAGTGCTTCGATGGCTTCGAAAACCCACTTGTAATTCATTGCTCCAAAGCCCTGAAATATTCAAAAAATATTGAATTACAAGCCCTGAAATCTACAATAAATATTTGAATTTGTGTATTACACGCTATAAGTAACGTATAATGCCAATACGACGTTTACTCAATCTTAAAATTAGACGCGCGGCAGCGTGTTAGCCAAGTTAAAACAAAATGGAAATACAGTGTTATATTTATCTGAGTATTTTTTATATGATTGACGTAACAAACGAGTATGCAGTTCATCTGATGGTAAATGGCAACTGCCGCCCATAGACATCTGTAATCGACCCCAGATAACATTAAAATTCTACCTGAGGTCGGCCACAGATGCGTGTCCACGAAAAGTAAGTAGGCACACCTCACAACAGCATGTCTCCTTTACGATATCCTTCAAACTAGAAGACGGCAGCGTTTAACATTGCTGTTATTCTAAACTAGAACTAAAAATCAATTATGGATGTAGGATATTAGGATGAATATTATACTCCATACTTTTCTTCAATTTTATTATTATTTAGACGACACAATTAATGTGTTCTTCTCCTACTAAACCACTTGTCTTCCGTCTCTGCAGTATCTCTATGAAGATAATAAGTTTACAACATGTATTAACACTCGTAGAACCAATTACGACCCATAAACAATAAGTCATTGTTTTTTTTTTAGTTCTAAAACGTGACTTAAAATATTATTCTTCTCAAATCTTATTCCGTATAAAAATATTTCCTCCAACTGTCCCCTTACCCGATGGTTTCTCCTCTGCAATATCTCCATGAAAAGAGTAGGTCTGGCCTGAACATGCTTTGTGAAAGCCTGAAGCATATATCCGCGTTCATCAAAGTCTATCAGCACATTATTTTCCTTCAACTCTTCGATACTTTCAGCCACTTTGACAGGAGAATCTTTAAGTTTCTCCCGAATTAAATCGTAGTAAGTAGGCGGCCAGGATATGATTTCCGCGCCCCGTGCTTTTAATGTTTTCATCTGCGATTTGAAATTAAAATATTGAATAGAATTTAAAAAATATGATGATCACGAAGAATATAATATCCAAGTAATTAGTAAACAAAGTTTTTTAAGACACTCTTGGGGTTTGTAAAGAAGCGTCCAAGTTTACAAGAAAGAAAGAAAGAAAGAAAGAAAGAAAGAAAGAAACAAGAAATAAACGAAGGAATTAAATATAGGAAAATATGTATTCACGGTATTACAAATACATAATACAGATACATTAACAAAATGAGGTGCTTATAAATTTGAAATTTTAGTACCTTGCTAAGTGGCATTTCCATAGTTAGGCGTGATCGTGTAAATACGAAGTTTCAAAAAAACAGGTTTGTGGTCAATTATTACTTTTATAGTCATTAATAAGTTTTGGATTTATTAAAAAAAAAATGTAATAAAATATTTTTTTTCTATTAGCAAATATTCAGAAACCATTCAATTATTTTTAAATGTTTTCCACTAGACTATTCCCTAAACAGGCAATAATAAAATTATTTGTCCTAAAATACTTACGGTGGAGACGATATCGTCAGTATATAACGCAACATGTTCTACCCCAGAAGTCCCCAGCGCCTTGACAAATTCCGTGGCTTTGCTGCTGGGGCGGAGGCCTTTTGCTGCCTCATTTAGAGACAACTACAAAAGAAAATTAATATATTTTGTAAGTCACGGACCACTTTTTTTATTTGATGGAGTAGCAAACGAGCATGCAGTCCACCTGATGGTAAGTGGCTACTGCCGCCCATGGACGTTAATCAACCCCAGATAAGACAAGAATCCTACCTGAAGTCGACCACAGATGCGTTGCTACTGAAGACTAAGTTGGAATGCCTCGTTAAGTTTATCTCCCTTACCACACCCTTCAAACCAGAAGACTGCAGCGCTTAACACT
>DWRA01005108.1:0-10193 GCA_018250295.1 Spathilepia clonius
TCTGGGGTGGATCACAAATGTCCATAGGCGGCAGTTGCCACTTACCATCAGGTGGACTGCATGCTAGTTTGCTACTCGATCACATAAAAAAAAAATGGCAATCATCCGCATATGAATAGCTGGTAAATATTACTTATTGTCATTACATTTTTTAACTCTGTAGTAAATAAAAAATATTGTGTACATTTTTTAACTCTGTAGTAAATAAGAAATATTGTGAATAATTACCACACTTTGTAAAAGAAAATGCTTGAATAATTGTAAATTATCTGGTAAAGTAACTAAACTTATAGAACTGTTAGCGTGGTTGTAACAGTATTATGGCAGAAATAACATGTTAGATATCTAAATTGTTAATATAAGCAACATCAGACGTCTAGAGAAGCTCAGTTGCCCAGGTACTTGTATCATATCCCCGCGGGAATTTATCGCTTGGTACATCGCTCTAGCCAGAAAGATAAAAGAAAGAAAATCGAAGAGAAGAAAAGTTAGTTATTTTTGAGGTAAAAGTAATTTGTGTTTGTAACTTCCGTTTCGTTTCCGTTGAACACAGAGACATGTAATATTTTCTTAGTAAATTATTTTTTCTACCTTTGGTACTGTAGAAATCCGTTGTGCCCTAGATAAAAATATGAAGGCACTTTAAAGTATCTAGTAGAATTGTGCAAAATCGTACGATTCTGTGAAAAATCGTACGATTGTGTATTTATTTCTCTTTTATGACATCACTGTATCGTTATTGTGTGCTCGTTTGAAAGGTTTAGCCCTTCACACCTCCAACTAGATTTAAATATATGAAGCGTTCGGAACTTCAATCTCAGGGGAACGTGTAATATAAATTCTTTTCTTCCTTTTCTAATATGCGCGTGAATTCGAAAAATCAGACATCTTAAATCTGGGATGAGAACTTTAGAATCTAAACCTTACACTACACCATAAGACTATAATTGTTTGGATATAATATACCTGCTGCAAGAATATAATTGGATATAAATTACATTTCATAAACAATTTCTTAAATTGTCTTTGAGAGCTATAAAAGTTTATTTTGTCGTCGACGGCCATGCATTACTGATAAAATGGGGTTTACGCTAAATAATAAAATTAACAAACTGGCTCCTATGAAACATAAATTTGAGCGAGATTACTGGAGCGAAATTTAATTTTCTTTAACAAACATTTAGTTGCACAAGCGAAAACAATTTTAGAGACTAGGCAGTACGTACTGAACGCGGGTAATATTGTATGAACTTTGTTTAAATTTATAACAAAACTTGAAAGGATTTTATAGATGTTGGCTAGTTAATCATTAACATCTAAATAGCTAAATAATAGCACAATATTCTTAATACGGAGTAATGTTGCAATAAGTTTCTTCAATTTGTGACAATATTTCCGTGGATGCCTGTGATTCGTTAACAACTCACACAATAGTTAGAAAAATAGACTTGGATCAACAGTTCTCCAGTAGCAAGCTAATTATTTGAAATTAGGCGTTTTCACACAGGGGTGAGAGAATCTAATCCGTACTCCTCCTCCTCCGATTTTTCAAAGTTATGTGCCTATTAGAAATTAACTATAATTTGCATAAAACAAGTAAGCAAGTAAGTGGTGAAGGAAAATATCATAAAAAATCTTTCTCACCTGGAAACTATGTAAAAACTTCAAAAAAGTATGTGACGTTTTTCAATTAAATACTATGAGAAGACAGCCATATTTTATAGTCAAACAAAAATGGATCGATGATGCTATTTGCTACTGCTGGAATCCTTCTCAATAGGAGAGAAGAAAGGTTCTGGTAATGGGGGTTGACAGTAACGAAACCGGAAAACCAATGATTAACTCAATAATTAACGTAAGTAAATTATACACAACATCCACCCCACCATGCGCGTCGATCTATTGGTCATAAAATTCCAGTAGCGGTCTGTTTATAATACGGCCCGATTACCTGAAGATGCTCTATTTTGGAGCAGAACACGTGATGTGGGAACCATTACGTGGTTTTGTGAAGAAGACAGATTGAATGAATTTCTTCGTAAGTGCTTCATATTTTACAAACGAGCTTCCACTGTCGGTTCTACACGCTCGTTTCTCCTTACACTTTATAATCTCTCCCAACCAGAAGGTAAGTATGACTGGTTTTCAAGTCAAGCCGTCTGTGTGTGTCATAAAGACACGTAAAAATGATCCAGATACCAAGATGAAGTTAAATTAACAAATCTTTAGAAATAGATGTGCGACTATAATATATTTTATAATACTTGTCATTTGCTATACTCTATTTTACTTTGTATCACAAAATAGTGTCGTAATTTTCCTCTTTTTGTCGTGGTATTTTTTTGTCAACTCTTATGCAAAGTTTGAGGAATTTACCATTGGTATAAGCTACTATTTACCCAGAAAATATCTAATATTCTTCTGTTAAACACAATATATGTATGTATATGTATGATATTCTTATTTAAATTAACATGAATGTTACCATATCTGCATAACAGGGAAACAAACCAGTGCTGTTGCTTGACACGTTGATACTTACACTACAGTATATAAGTAGTCTATTTTATTCTTGGAAACTCATAATCCTTACATAAATATGCATTAATTTGGGCTCTTCTATTGTCCGTGGATATATCCAGACGATCTCTGGCTGGTTTCCAAAATCTAACGAGGAGCTTGACCAACCTGTCTCTATAGTCAACTACGGTAATTTCCATACATTAGAATCGAATACTCGTCAGGATTTTATAAATACGAGAGGTCAATCTGAAATTTCCGAGAAAAATTGTATTTACGGGACTTAAAGGACATTACACAACATGCGTTATGAGAGCGTTATGGTATAAAGATGGTTGTGGGTATGTTCCCGATAGATAGACACAATAGTAAGATATCTGAGTATTCCTATAATGCCCGTTTAAATGTTCCCATGGCACCCGTTATATAATGTAGTGTGAGCTATGAATATATTAACGTTAACAATTTTTATGTGGTACGTCTCTATCAGTGCGCATTTTTCACGACAAATTTCAACAGATTTGCGGCTTAACAACCGTTGTTAGTTTTTTTATAAAAAGACTCAGTACGTGGTTTTCTGTCATAATGCCATGGACCAATCAATCTAATATCTGGCCCCAGTCCAAGGTCTGGATTCGTCCAGCTTGTCTGCTGTTCCGTCTCAGTATATTATCACGAAAGCCAACCATTTCTCGGATTCGCTGTCATTACAACCATTCATCTTTACCTTAGTTAGTTCCGTGTTTTTGTGTTCTTACAAAATTTACTGCCGTTGATTCCGAGTAGTATAATTTGTGACAAAAAATAACCGACATAAATATTAAATGTGGAACTGGAACGTGGATGCCAATTTTAAAATTGGATATGCCAACCGTAGATAAGTTGATACATTTCCTATACATGCCCAGAAAGTATAAGTAACGAAGATTCATGCAAAAATTCTATTTGACACCTCTGTACATCAATTGTTAAGATATTTTAAGACATATTTTTATTCAAATAATATAGATATATGCGATATTCAAATATAATTTTATAGTAACTATTAATTTTATTCGGACAAAGATTTTTTATTAAAAACGCTGCCAGCAACAATTAAATTCATAAGACAGTAATTACCACAATTTATTACATTTTGAAAACAAGGCAGATTAATTACAATTCATTTTCGTAAAAATATCGTACGGATGTTATCAATCGTGCTGCTACGAAATGAGAATATATTGTAGGTAAGTAACATTCCATATTATTTCAACTAAAACTGCTTTGAAGCGTATATAATACGATAATACACATGATCCGTTTCAACTTCATGTAATATGTAATAACAGTGTTAAGCGTTACTGTTGAAGGATGTCGTAAGCGAAATATACTTATCTCAGACGGTCCAACTTAGTCCTTAGGGGTACCAACGCTTCTGTGGTCAACCTCAGGACTCTCCTCTTTTCTGCGGTTGAGTATAGACGTCCATAGGCGGCAATGGCCATTTAACATCAGGATAACTGCATTTGCTACTTTCATTAAAAAAAAGTAATCAGAAATATCAGAAATTATAATATAATTATAATTATAAGCTTCTAACAATAAGTCGTCGGATTGATCGCATAATTTTTGGCACTTCTATTACATAGAACATCGTATTACAATAGGTAGTGAATATATTTTTAAAAAGAAATCTCCATAACATTAGTCGCTGCTCATAGGGTCGTAAGCACACGACACGTAAGCATTTATATGGAGAATGTTATATGACCTTCCTTTGAGAAAAATATGGAGACGGTAGAGAATACTGACGTTGACGGACGCGATATACCATTATCGCCTTCGTAGCACTGCCTACCGCTTTCCCCACTTATAGCAAGAATATTCATATTTCTCTCCTGTATATTGAAAGTGTGTATGATATAGGTATGCGAAGGCATATATATATGCGAGCACAGACTTTACAACTATCACGAAAAATCGTTTTAGGCATTGGTGTTTATAACATTAGGTGTCGAATTTGTCGTGTCTCTCTCAGTGTCGTGTATATCTCCTCACTGCACGGGTTAGTTCATAACCCATATCGGATGTTTACAAACTTCCATAAACCTCCGATAAAGTTTAACGATCGTTGTCCAATGATAACAACCGTCGGCTTAACTTGCCTTCGAGGCGTGGAAGCGCGCGTATTTACCCGACTATTTAGCCACTAGCGGTAACCTATCCAACTCATTCTAAATAAAGATGTTTAATGATTCTGTGAAGTCAAGTACATCTTAATGCTAGAGACACGCACCGTTAATCATTATGAATTGTGCAGATAATTACGAGTCAAAATATTGAAGGTGAATAGAAACGTTTGAAATCGAGTCAAGTTCCGTACAATTACAATAAAATACTCAATATTAGGCGAAACATTACTTAGTAAAATATGGTTTACCTAGCTTTTTAAAAACAAAGGTATATGAAGAAAAAGTAAGAAAATTGTTTGCAATGATTTATAAATATAAATAAAATAACGATGTAACACTGGCCTGTCTCTCTCGCACTTGGTTGGGCACACCTCATGTGCATAGTCTTAGTGCAAGAGTCGTAAATGCGTGCGCTTTTACTGCTGTCGCACGTACGTAAAGCTTTCAGTCTGAATCTAACGTATTTTAAGAGGTAGTTACGTTACGTTCTAAAGGCGTAACATTTAATACTTGCTTAGAAATAAAAAGAATAAATATCTGGATCAAGATTGGCTGCACCACTTTTAATAACCCAGTGCTGGGCATGAGTATCTTACTATTACGATACTCTAATTTGGACTGTAGGTACATACCTTGAAGTGATTCGAAAGTAGTACTTAAGATTTCGTCACATAAAAACGCTTTGAAAAAATAGCATCCTGTTATTTGCGTAGCGTTTATTTATAAAACAAATTGTGACGTGGCACTATTAGTGATAATATTTTAAATTAAATGAATCTAATTTCCCATATAAGGAACCAAAAAAGATTTGTGAAAGCAAAAATGTGGAACACCCCTTTGTTTTTTCACATTTCTGTTATAATTTCTTCCACTTAAGTGATGACGAACAAACTAAAATAGATGGCTGACGTAAACAACATCGCGGTGAATGAAGATTATAAGACGAAATCAAAGGTCATTATCGTCATAAGGGTACTAAATGCAACCGCGATTCACTTACTATGATACTTACTAAATAAAACTACAATGCAATTTTATGACTTTAGGAACGCATTATAGTTCTGGCATGTCATGTATGTAATCTACAAAGGTAAGCAATATCTGTAGTGGTCAGTAGGATGGAAAGCATTGGCATTATGAAGTATGTACAAATGGAGCTAAAGCGTTGTTCGATGACAAATACTTTTTAGATGTTGATATATGAAATATATAAAATTAAGTTGTTCTTTTTAATAGTAAATGATACTAATTTTACTTTAAAAAAGTTCAACTACCTCGTTCTGATTGTTAAAATGGTCGTTAGAGAAATAAAGTTTGTTATTAACTCCTCCTTTTTCCTATTAATGCGCATTAATCTTGGCTAGTGGATCATGCTTTCTAGGCTTACGTACGCAAGGAGACCCATGCTCAAAAGTCTTACCGTTACCATTGTTATTAGATAATAGACACTAAATGCTTTTGTCTAACGTATATTATATTGTAACATTGGTTATTATGCTCTCTAAAGCATCGTAAGGTTATGAAATGTACCATAACGATCAACTATTCTGGAGTCTACTGCGCTTCTTGTCGTTTAATCGGACATATTAGTTTTGGCACGCTAGCGCCACCGTGTAACAGATGTTTAAATAAAAAGTGATCGTGGTTATGATGTAAAATATAGTCTAAGAATAGCTGATTAATATCTCGATCTGGGCTAAATATAATATTAATAAAATGCAACATAAATTTGGTCCATTATTCTATCATCCTTTTGGAGTCTAATCCTGGACATAGGCCTTCCGTTGTAAGCCAAGCCAAGCCAAGTCTAAGTCCCGATGATTCCCGAAGTTTTCACTTGGTCGGCGAGCGATCTATGCTCCTTTTGTCTAAATGTGGTCGGCGCTTTAGGACGGTGATCGGTCCTAAGTGCAATGAAGCCCATTGCCACTTCAACGTACTAATTCAGAGAACTATGTCGGTAGGCATAGTTCGTCTATGGATTTCATCGATGTAAATTACGTCTCGAAGCGAAATACCGAGCATAGCTCTGTCTATATCAAGCTAAGCGGGTCTGAGTTTTCGGATAAGGTTTACTTTCTTCACTGTGTAATAATTATATTTTTATATGCTTTTCGTATAACATGTCGTTGCGTATGTGTTCATAATGTTCTTCTGAATTGCTTGATTGGTTTTGATATTTTTTGGTACTTATGGGAGTGCATGTGTGGTTTGTATCGTGACTATACTAGCTACTTGGACTCAGTGCGGCTTTTAATTTTCTGACGAATTATGTTTTTTTTTTTGGATTTGTAACCGGTTAAGTGATTTTTTCATAAAATATATTGTATATTTTATTCGTATTTATCCACTCATTTAATCTTCAACATTCTATTTCACCTATTTTATCGCTATCTTGTAGATCGCCGAATGCGCTTAAACATGCTATTCCGGTAACATACGAGTATATTCTGTAAAATAGAACTTGCGAAAATTATCAAATCAAATAAAATCAAAGTCAGCACCGCATTTTTGACTGTACAGTTGGGATTCATTGGGACATTGTATATTTATAACCGTCGCAAAATTTAGTTTCGTTATTTTCGAAACACGGATTTACTTATCTTCATTCCAGTTGTCTAAGAGCAATCGTGATTATAATATTGTATCGAGATTGGAATTTCTTGGTACACAAAATAACACTATAATTTCAATTGCTACCAAGCGACAATCATTATTAGCTGATAAGCATTGATAATTTTGATTTTCATTAATACGAGTACTGAGAGCTTAGCCGGGAAAATAATTAAATAGTTCATATTGCTAATTCTTGTTAATGCATGTATGAATGTTGGCAGAAGTAAAAAAATAGTATCCATCTATTTCTAATCATTAGTACCTACTCGTCTGCAAGCAATAATTACTGGAGAATTGACGACATTGAGCGGGATTTTCAATTATATCTTACGTACGTCTTGTCTGTTACAATTGTTGATATTTAATTAACGTCACTTATTTACTAAAAGCTTCCATCGCCCACAGTGTGGGTGTTACGCTTGGCCACTTGTGACATTGCCAGGAGTAAGCGATTTGCGATTAATTTTTTAAGCATTAATTATATTTCTATACAGCGTAAATCTGCCTTATCTAAATATGAATGCCTTCTCTTTTTGAGATGGAATCTATAACTAGCGGTACCGGCTTTACAGCTGAAAAAATGCGTATACAAATATATCGTGCTAATGAAAAATGTAGATTGATAGATTTCAAACACCCTTGAGAACTTTTTTCATAAACTCTCAAAATGTTTTTCCTTATCATTTAAGCAAGTGAAAATTGATTTCTAATACGCAGATAGCAAAATCAGATTATGCGTCTGGGATTCGAACCTCGTACCCCGCGATTGAGAGGGCGAGTTTTAAACCACTAGAAAATCATTGATTCCGTTAGTTTTATCGTTCATTTGAAACTATGTTAAAATTATATTATAACTGGTGAAAATACCCGAGTAATATAATATTCTCACTCTTTATCGCCGACAATACGACAAGTGGCTCTATTATAAACAGTATCGTACATTTCGAGAAAAGTACGAACGGTAGATTTGATTTAATGAAACCAGTCACCTAGGTAGCGTTTGTTGTTTCTATCGTCTAAAATTATCTTTTTGGCAGTTATCTAGTGGTCGGTGGTAGGGTTCTGTGATCTGTTTTATATTGGGACTAGGAAATGATAGTCGTTTCCAAGAAATTAATTCGCTGGAAACTGATTGTTTTGTCAGCCAGAGTGGGTTTTTACGCGGTTCTTATTTTATACTGGCAGTAAAAGATTATATCGCATGTCTCGGTAAAAAATATCGCTATTTATATAACTGTGTTGTATGTACATTTATGTTTCTTGTGAAACCTGTATTTATAAATCGATACATTTTTCATTTCTAATTGTTTTTTTAATTCTAATCTTATATCATGCATTATTTTATAATAAAACAAAATGTATACACATGTAAATAGCCAATAGGTAAAGAAGAAACTGTATAGTATGTATGTTTTATCTTTGGTTGTTAGCCGTTTTTGTTTTTTTTCTTTCATAGTTAATAACACTGAATTAATTGATAAATTTGTTGTCAATAGAAAAAATGCATTGACATCCTTGAGTTCTCTACGTGGCATTAACAACGGTCACCAAGGGGTTTTAGTGAGTAAAAACCTTATATGTGTATGGGGCTATAACCCAGTGTCTCTCCCATCGGACAAAGTTTCCGAATTGTCAAG
Organism: Spathilepia clonius; assembly: GCA_018250295.1. NCBI lineage: Eukaryota > Metazoa > Arthropoda > Insecta > Lepidoptera > Hesperiidae > Spathilepia > Spathilepia clonius. Next base: position 8,948 of record DWRA01005108.1, read on the forward strand.
AAAAAAGGCTATCACTGCTGGTGCTTTTCTTAATCTCGATTTCCACATGACTACATCTCGCAGCAGGACCGCAGAGTATACTGACTGTAACATTACACTTAACACGCTATAAAAGTGTTTGATGCACGATGCACTCAGTTTTATTCTCGTGCGATGCATTTTATCGCCAGTTTTATGTGTGGACATAAAAATACAATAAGAATATACTCCCTTGGACCCTAGTTGCGACATTGTGCTTTTTTTCGTGGTTTAAGAGAAGAAAGTTAAATAAAAGTTACCCTTAATAGCAATGTTTACAATTATAATATTATACGCCTAAAAGCTAGTCGTGTTTTACCCATTTTGATTGTTAAGGTGAAATTATTAGTGGTAAATGGTTTGCAGAATTTTAATCTATCTCATATGAGGCATTCACGACTCATACTCGTATGAGGCAAACGCGTATGCCTAGCAAGAAATGTGTAAAGATCCTGTGTCCTAATGAAAAGAGCATTGTAAAACACATCCCATCAAAATACTTAAATATACATACATATATAAAGTAAGAGCCAAGTTCCTATCCAGGCCAAATCTAGGCCTCTTCAAAGTACGGAGATGTAAAATTAGACCAAGTTATGTCCAAAAGGTTATTTTAAATAAGTTATATGTCCAAAATAGTTTTCCTGTTTCTAGGACATAGACCTGAGTACCCACTTATTATGTATGTAGAATTAAAAGCTTAATTTATTACTTATATTTACTACTTTCTTCGGTCACAACTTTACCGTTCCACTTTTTATCGACTTGTCAAGTTTTTACTGATCTGTCTGTCAGTAATATTAAAGAATAATAAAAATTATAATCCCAAGGGCCGACATGAAACTCGCCAAATCTTTCAACAACTCTGCGAGAATCATCTTAGATCTTTCAATCCCTTAAGAATAAGTTGAAGCGGGTGTATTTATAAATTGCTATTCATAAAGTCACTTTGTCATTTTTAAGTTAGCGAATTGGTTAACGAAAAAGGTTGATCGGGCCTTTGCAAACTTTGTTTTTTAATTCGGTGTGAAGGCTAACTAAAACGGAAAAAAGGGTTTTTTATCATCCACTTTTACATTATCTGAGAGATTACCATTCATTTTAATATTTTTAATACTTACAATGGAATTTAAGTACTTTATACCAACCAAAGACTGAAGTGGCAATGGGCAGGCCACATCGTTCGTAGGACGGACAACCGGTGGGGTAGGAAAGTCCTCGAATGGAG
>DWRA01005109.1:0-10193 GCA_018250295.1 Spathilepia clonius
GATCACAAATGTCCATGGGCGGCAGTTGTCACTTACCATCAGGTGCACTGCATGCTCGTTTGCTACTCCATCATATATAAAAACACTCAAACGTAAAGGAGTTTACAGGGAAACATTATACTTTTATACCAAGAGTGAGAGTACATATTAGTCAAGCAGCAAACGAATATCTATGACAGTTAAAGAAATAGATTTAAAAAACGAAATATCTTATTTCTCAGAAAACTTAACGGCTTAGGTAATATGTTATAAGGAAACAATAAAACACATTAGACGTGCATTGTGTATCTATGCAAATCTCTAAGTAGTCATACATCTTAAATATGATCTCACTAGCCATTTGCATAAAGAATCGTTCTAAAGGCTCAAAGTCCTTACACCTACGTTGTATGAAATATGGAGGAAAACTTATTGTTTGGTGGTTATTCCGCACGCTATATGCGTATAGCAGGAAACTGATATAAGGTGTAATAAATAAGGAAAATGTTTCATATATATTCTTTTACTTTTCGAGTATGTATATGTAGTATGTATGTAGTAAGTCGTATTTTGTATACTTATAGTGTTAACTTCATTTTAACGAAACAAATATTATTATAATTTATCAGTCCAACCTAGAGGTACCTAGGCTAAATTTTTCTAATCTTAACTATGTATGTGCCTCTAAATATAGAGGAGAAATAGCTAAGATTCGCAGTAATTCCCTGCAATGAGTAGTATTACTACTAGTAGTTAATACTACTAATAAGTGTATTAGAGCTTATTGTTCAATACAGACAGATGAGACGATTAAATAGAGATATAAAAATATGAAAATGTATTTATATAAATTATTAATGGAATTGGTAAACCATAATTTAAAACATATAATGATGTTTGATTTTAATGAGTTGTATAAATAATTTAACAACACAACAAACGCAGTATGATAGATAATTATAATATAATTTGTTTTTCTTGAAACAAACAGGAAGTCTGAACGTATTTATGTATACCGATACATATTAACGCTCTCTTGACGTAGGGACTTTACTGTTTAAATAAATTAAATCAATTCAATTGTTTTTTATGCTTATGATGCAAGCATTAAAAAAAACAATTGAAAGGATAAACGATCAACGAAAATTTGATAAATTTAAATTTAGGGGTGTTATAAGCTCAACATATATTTGTATGTCTATCCTTGCCATCTGTGCCAGATGCGTTGACCCCTGAGGACTAAGTAGGAGCCTCGGATAAGTATGTCTCCCATACCATACGTTTCCAACCAGAACACAACAGTGCTTAACACTGCTGTTATTAGGCAGAAATAGGTGCGACGGTGATGCGCCGGAGGCGAACCACAACTCGTTCTACCATTAAACGTGTATATAAAAATCATAAATGTGTTACCTCATACTCTCCAGTGTCTTTTCTGAACGAGACCATGGTTTCAAAGCGATGACCCCACAATATTTCAGATGGTAAGAAACTGCTCCTCGCCTGCGTTGTCATGCCAGTAGATTCAATCACACCCTCTGTAAATTTTATTGAGATTAATTGAGCTGCTGTCCAAATATTTCTAGTCTAGAATATATATTTCTGTATTTAAAACATAAACGTTTATTTCATTAAGTTACTAATTGATTTTGTAACATGCAAGTACAGCCAGGTACAATGATCCCAAATTGTTGAACAAATTATTATTTGTTTGAAAACTAATCAAAATATTCTTTATGATTTAATACCGAAACTTTCTGAGAAAGGTTAAGGAAAAACTTATGAAATATACAATTAAGATTCACGTTCGTCGAAAAAAATGGCATTAGTCAATGGATACTGCGAAGGTGCATCTTATATAATATATCGTTAAACCCGCTCAAAGTAACGACTAAAATAAAAATAAGATTAAACCTGCCCGGTACCATCCTATTAAAAACCTTTTGCCCAAGGCGTTTGTTGTCTTGAACAAGGTTAAATCAATTTCATTCGAGACACTTATGGGAGCATTGGAAGGATTAAAACCATACATTCGGATAACTTAGCTTTTTTTTTAAATGTGAACAAAATGTTATACAAATACGTCAAATAACAGGATCGAACATTTGTCTATTTCACAAATATTTGATCAAGCTAGGAATCAGTATGAATTATTTACGGAGTAGCATTAGTATGTTAATGCCACACCGGTGCCACTCGGTCTTGATTGACAATTAATTATAAATGTCTACGACAAAGATACAGAATTAAATCTATAGATTTGCACCTACTATACATCCATGATTTGATAATCATACAGATACTATAAGAATTACATATATCGTTTTGTATTTCTACGTGTAACGGAAAGTATAATTCAAGGTAGTGCGGGACAAATTCCCAGACGTTCATAATATGGGTGAGCCATTGTTATATATGATTGTTACTTGAACGATAAATTGGGAGACGAATTTTGGCAACAAATCAGCGTATACAATACATGTCATTAGAAATATCAAGCTATCATCAGATAAACCATCAACTATTAATGAATATTTAAAAAATCTTGCAATATTTTTAAACATGCATTTTCAATGTAAAGTTCAGGGCAAACTACCAAATCATTGTTCGGAAAATGCCAAGAATTCGTGTGGCTTCTGTATAGTGGTTTGGACAGCATATGTCCTGTTCTAAGAAATATATTTATGTCATTGGACTTTAAACCCTATAATAGTGATGACCTTTTTAGAACAAAGTTTTGTATTAGTTGTTGAAATAGATCATACATTTCCTCAAATGTTACTAATTTCCTGTTTATATTAATATAGATTGTATACATAATTTTGTATATTTTCGTTGCTATTTTTTATTAAGGTTCTATGTATTTTGTTTTATCTGTGGCATTTTTCCTCGAAGGGAAAACGATTATTTATAAAATGTACGGTTTCATTTTCTTCATTATTATTTTAATTTAGGTTCCTTTAAGCGACAAATTTGTCTTATTTATAATTATGGTACAGTCCATCTTTATAAATATAAACATTAGTTTACGTATTTTACATGTTATCTTTATGTTTACGTCATTATAATTTTTATTATTCGAAATAATTAAACCTCAGAATGCTTCACCGATTCTTTACTTTTACTGCTCAAGAAGTGTCAGATTTATTATTTACTATACGGTAAATTCATTAATTTTTACTCACCCAACATGACAACTATCTCGAATCTTTCCCTCAGCATGTCAGACGCAGAGAGGTTGTACAGCGGTGACTTCTCGTTGATTTTATGGACAATAGTCATCGGCCAGATGAACATTAGCCTGTCTTCCTCCCCATCAGCCCCAACTTTTAACTCTTGTTGGTAGAACGGTAACACTTCGCCCTCCCTCGTGATCTGTTAGGTACAAAATTTCACCCACATATCAGTCTATTTGTAAATTTCAGTTCATTCTATTTTAGTACAAATATAATTAACTTAACTGAAATTATGAAATTGTTCAAGCCAGCAAAATTATAAGCGAAAATACAAAAAATGACAATATCGGATTGTTTATTGAAATATACATATCTACATGTCACATATAAAGTTACACTTATGAGTCCTTCACATTTGCATGCTTGTTTAGTAATTGTATTAGTATACACCAGAAGCATTATAATTACCTGCACCAATTAAAATATACCTAGCATCTGTTTGTTCCTACAATGTAGCATATTTTTATAATATAGTGTGTAAATTAAAATTTAGCATTCATGATAATAAGTACGCAATAATGCGGTGCCATTAAAACTATGATTAATTAATTTAAAAAGCGTATTTTTTTCTATTAAACATTAAGTATATATACTACAAACAAATACGTTAGCCAAGAACCAAACTAAGGTTACGATGAATTCCAGCAAGTTTTATCCGTAGATGGGTCCAAGTATAAAAGAAGAATAAAATTAAGCTCATTTACAAAATTAAACAAAAAATATACAACATTAAAGGAACATTCACACTGAAGGCAAAAATCATAACAAAAATGCATATTACGCACATAATGATGGGGTACCTTTTTCCGAATAATCTGGGCACGGACGTGCGCTTCCAAAATGTGCGACTTGCGTATATCTCCCACTCGGAATAGAAGGCAAAATTCCCCATCTCTGAGACATATCACCGCGTTCCTTGAGAACAGGAGCGTGGTATTACGCTTTTTGGCCCTTGCCAGCTTCGCGAAAATTAGACCCACCTATGGACAAGAGAAAGCAAAGTTTTGAAATTTGAAATGATATTCCAAAACCCAGGAGTCGAAATTCGAAAATGATAACCACGTAGCTCAGTTCAAATTTCGACACCTTCGTTGCTTCGTTTAGTCGTGTTATTGTACGGAAGCGTGCTGACTGAAATCCCCAATCACTAACCAGTATCCGCTTTGTCGTGATAATATACCTTGCGGCGGATTATTTGCGCTCTTATGTGTGCTTCGACAATGTGAGACTTTCTCATGTCTCCCACTCGGAACATCAGACATAGTTGACCGTCTCTCAAGCAAATGACAGCACTCCGGGAGTATAACAGTGTTTGGGCTCGTTTCTTTGGTCTAGATAGCTTTGCGAACACAATTCCCACCTAAAATTAGAGCATTTTGAAATGACATTCATAATGAATGCAATAGATTGACGGATACAGTTTGTTGGCCCAAACTACATTTTCTAACGCTGTAACTCAACTCGGCAAACCTTGGACATGTATAACCACGTCAAACATGTGTCTTGAACTCGCCTTGGTCTGTGATTCCAACATTATCTACTTCAGTTGAAGCCAAAATATCAATATTAAAAACTCAACTATAAGATGGTACTTTTGTAATCATTTTAAGAACATCTGGATCACACTCTAATACGTTTATATAATTGGCTCTCTTCCAAGATTATTTTAATATTAAATTATCATATTGGCTTCAAAGCAGGTAGGTTCTTAAGTGAATACGTTTCACTAATAACCCTTTAAACGATGCTTATGTCACAATTTTTAAATAACATTTATTAAGAAGTAGAATGCGGATAGCAACGTCTATTCGGGTCGTAACGTGGAGAATAATTCATTTGAAGTGATCATAAATCTTGTAGTTAACAATAGGTTTTTTCCGTTGCGGCTATATGTAAAGACAATTATTTTTGTATCTGTGACAAAAATATATTGTTCAAATACCTATTTCGTGTAAATTCTTTACAAAATATTAAATAGAATAATTACCATGAAAGCTTGTATGAACACGCCGACGATGCTTTGAAGACACATGACAAAAATGGCTTCCGGACATTCTTCATTAGTTGTTCTAGAGCCATAACCGATGGTGTGTTGGGTTTCAACGGAGAAGAGGAAGCAGCCAGTAAAGGAATTGACATTATTGAGGCACGGAATGAAGGTTTCGTTGTGGCCTGGGGGAGGAGGGGTGAGGTCACCATGGGTGAAGATGATCAACCACCAGATAAGAGCAAAGAGAAGCCAGGAGAGGATGAAGGAAAGAGCGAAGACCAACAGTGTCCAGCGCCACTGCGCGTCAACAAGGGTCGTGAAGATGTCCTGAAGGTATCGGCGTCTGCGCTTGGCCACGTTCCATTGGACGACGTTGCAGTCGCCGTGTTTGAAGATGACGCGCTTTCTGACGCGTCGCGCTGCGTGGCGGGCTTGGCGGTATCTGAAAGTACGTAATAATCCAAAACTACGTGAGTCGTCCAATCTTAGCGTTATCTTTGGAATCCACGAAAGAAATCACGTGGAAAGAAATAATTTTATAGGTATCTACTATAATCAACTCTTAATTGTCGTTAAATCAAAGTTCGTTACATAAGGAAAACATCTAAAATACCTTTAAAATATGTATAATGAGCATAACGTGAAGGTTAGTGAATGTTTGAATATGGAATTAGATCCTTTTGTTTCTTTAAAACAACATTGAAACTAAAATGCGATTTGGATTCGAACGGAGCAGAACATTCCTTATCAACACAAACAATTAAAATCTCTTTTCTTATTTAGTTCGGAATTCGTAGCGCAAGCCTGACTCATAATTTTTCAGTTTTAAATTATTTGCTCTTTTATTTAAAGTTTGAGCTATAATCACACAGCTTTAGATTCATACGTATTGCGGTATTTACGAGACAGTAAAAACAACGAAAGTTGTGAAAAACAATTTTTTTATATGCAAACTCATCAAATGTTTTACTTTTTATGATATTTGTCATAAATATATTCTGGAAAATAAAAATTCAATCAACTAATTATTATAGTTCAAAAGACTGTCTTTTCTTGATAGGTAAGATAGACTATTAGATGGACTGGACGGACAGACGGTCGACATAGTGTAGGCAAAATACCTAAAAACTATTCCTATTTAAATTGTTTTGGAAATATTCATTATGTATATTGCTAAAGATTGTGATGTGTAATGCAATAACAGAGTATTCTTCCATCGGTCAAAAACCAATAATTCCAATGCATTCCTTTTAATAATCATACTACCTATTGTTTCGATTGCAATTTTATAAAATACAATCACAGATGCACGTCACAAAGAACACCATTTATATTTTATTGCTAGCAATAAACCACATAAAGCCGGTGCACTTAAGATATGACGTCAGCGTTGTGATTTAACGAATCCGTGTCAAAAGCCTGAGAGTAAGCACAGGCATATCAGATCACCGTAAACAGTCCTAAATTACTGTATAAATATCATGAATCATATTGAGTGCTCAAGTTTATGATGATCTGGTAATCGTATATTTTTTGCGTGTAAAACATAGAGACCAGCTCGTAGCAAGCGAATTAACTTTGTAGTTATATAATGCGTAGGTCTTAGGTGGAAATTAGATATTCAAGTAGTTACAAAGTCATTGTTTCAACTGTTTTAATCCTCAGGAGTATCAACGCATTTCGAAATTACTTCAGCTGATCCTATGGTTTATATACAACACTTTAACTTCAGTTTTTCGGTTTTTATATAACAGGACTATATTATTTTATGTTTATATTGGACTCTTTTTCTGTGTATCATTATTGTCTATTCTCTTCTTTATCGTCTTCCTTACGATTACGAACAAATACCTATTCTGTTCTACTCTAGGACTTTCTGTCTTAAAAAAGTCGAACAATGCTATGCTAATAACCATACCTACCCACTAATACTACCTTTATGTGCCTAAAATTTATTGTATTGATACAGGTTAACATACAGTGTATTTCAAGCTTCTAGATACAACAAACCTAGCACAATGAACTCAATGTGGATAAATAATAGACTTTGAATGTAATCCGAAATGTAGTTGATGCAATGCAGTGAAATACAGTAGCCAAATGTAATAACTCAGTTAAATGGTCGATGCGATTAATAGTACAAGGAAGTTACTACTGCATTTCGTTTGGATTAGGCGCCAAGACAGAGACTCATTTGCGGACAGAAGAAACAAGTTAATCGATAATTGTAAAGGTGACCAATGATTTATTGAATGATTTTTTTTAAAATATACGGAATAAATAAATTTTTGATATACATTTTGACGCTTTAAAATCATTTATTGCTTTGTGTTATCGTTTATTTGGTTTGGGTTAGGCTTTACGATAGACGCTTTTTTTGTAGACAGAACAAGAAACAAATCGATTAATATTTTTGAAAATATCGAAAGTGATGATGACCAATGAATTGATAACCATGTCCTATAACTGAGCGCTTTTTCAGAAATATACGGAATTTAAAAGAAAATCGATGTACATTTGACCCATCAAGACTTTACTCTCTAAACCATAGATTTTAATAGTGTCAGCAGATTTAGCAATATAAACGACACGAATAAAATTATGCGAATCGACTAAAAATAATCTGAAAACATTTTTGAATAGTCAAATATGTGTAGGTAATTATAATACATTTCAACAAGCGACCTTAAAATTCTTTCAATGGCATGAACTATTTTCGCGGATAAATTGATAACGAATAACAGACATCTTGAGCATTCCATACGACATGCTTGGGATCGTTAGCCGTAAATTGACGTTTATTACTTGTTTAAAAACATACGTTAACGGTTTGGTCCAGACGTAAACATAATGTGTACTAGATTTCAATAGTGAAATCTGCTCACGAGTATGTTGTTATTCAGAAAAGTAGGTATTTTTTCATACTAAAGTAGCAGACGAGCATACGGTCTAACTGATGGTAAGTGGCCACTGCCGCCCCTGGACATCTGTAATCGACCCCAGGTAAGGTTAGAATCCTACATGAGGTCGGGCACAGAGGCGGTACTACCTCTGATGACTAAGTTGGAACACCATAAAACATGACTCTCTGACCACACCCTTCAAACCAGAACACAGCAACGTTTAACTCTAATACTAAGACGCTTATGCAGAAAAATGTGTGGCGATGGTATCTTCGGAGTCAAACCATCTTTAAAAAGGTGATACATATTTCTTTTCCGATGAGAAATTTTGTACAATCAATGACTCCGATCACACAAAACGGAATTTCTCGGAATCGCGATACAAGACGCTGTAAGAATTAAAGGTAAATACAAGGATGTTTTTGTTTAAAACAACCATATTATTCACCATACAAACTAATTTTCCTCATTCCCCTGTTGCTAGCTACAATATCTGAATACATTTTAACAAAGCGAAAAATATTTTAATTATTCTAATTGAAATTGGTAGAATAATTATGTATTTTTTTATTAAATACATATAATTAGTTGTGTGGTACCTATTATTTTAGTAGTAGTGTACCAGCTGGAGTTTATAGTAGGTTACACGTATGTCTCTATACATATACAATACAAGTATGTTGTCAAGATCCTATTAACCTATTATTAAGACGGACTACGAGCTCTTTAATTATTTTATTTTTTCTTCAATTGGATGCCGCGACACTTCTAATTTTAAGATATTGTACAAACATAATTATGGTTGTTTCAAAATAACCATTATCACATTATCCAATAATATTGCATATAGCCAAACGAAAACTGTTTTTACTGTAGCAACATTAAATTATATTCAAGTAGACAAAATACCATTAAATTAGACAGAGACTTTAAGAAATGGATCTCCGACTGCTATACGACCGCTGGACCTACACTATAAATTTAGTAACACAGTTCTTAATCGTTCAATCTTGTAGAAACGCAACTAATTGACAAAAAGAAAACTTCTCCAAGTATTGCACACCAGCAACTGTAGATAAGGGCAAGAACTCTCTTTCATCATGTTCCTCATCTTCATTATCACCACGACCACGCTTATCACCCTTGTCAGCAAGAGTGTGTGTATAAGAAGAGTAATACTAGACATTGAAATATTTTTTAAGGTAATTTCAATTATCGTTAACTTTACATCTATTCTATATTCATATTCATTGAAGATCAGTAACGAAGTAATGTTACTATAAACTGCAAAACATTCTGATTTGTAAATGTTTCACGAACCTAAAGTTATAATTTTCAAAAACGTAAAACTCACCGACAGATAGCCATACAACGCGTTTCTTTGTATTTAGCCTCTTTTGGCTTACGAAGTCATGAGATTTTGCATGGAAACAGTAATCCAATGCAGGAGCAAAATGTTGACTGAATCGACATAATCTTTGCAATATGTAATGAAAGTGCCAAATATTTTTACGAAACACGTGTACCGCGGACTAACAACACAAATTAACAAACAGGAGACTTTATGTTCCCTGATTAGTTATCACGTATGAACACATCGGTCCATAAAGTGGGAGCACTCAAATTTATCAGGCGAAGCTTTTTACATTAAAACATTTTATCTGAAGCCATACTTTCGCGATTGTGTATTTGGAGTTTATGTACTTTGATTGAACAAATATAGGTTGTGCAAATAATACCTTTATTTAAACGTCAAGGTGGAAAAAAACTTTTTAAATATTGGAGTAACAAAGCAGTCTACTATGGTAAGTCGTGGCTGTTACGACTTACCATAGTAGACTGCGAACGTCTACGAACTCTACGAACATTTGTAATCATCCCCAAAATGAGATTTGATTTCTTTGGCGTCGACCATACCGGCGTTGGTATTTCTTTGTTATTTTTTTATATAATGGAGTAACGACAAGCATGCAGTCCACCTGATGGTAAGTGGCAATGCTGCCCATGGACATTTGTGATCCACCCTAGATAAGACTAGAATTCCAACTGAAGTCGACCACAGATGCGTTGCTACCCCTGAGAACT
>DWRA01005110.1:0-10193 GCA_018250295.1 Spathilepia clonius
AGAAATAAGTGTGGCGGTGGTGCCGCCGGAGTCGAACTACAAAGGGGTCTACCACCTTTAAGTTCTTTAAGTTCAAGTTTGTTCGGTCAGGTATTTTGTTTGTTCTTTAATGGTAAGTTATTTTTCTTATTTAAAAATTTTATGATATGTATTTTTTACCAAAATAGCGATTTTATGGGACGAGTTTTCAACATTTATTTCAAGTGCACATTGTATAGAAAAATCTTTGCAAAAATGAACACTTGGCTCATCGGTTTAAACTGTGGATAGATTATTAGACATCGGTATTTTTTTTTAAATTAATGATTTCATTAATTCATTATTATTATGATTTAGGCGACAAATAACACACGTAGAGCCGTTCATCTGAATTTCGTAAATACTTAATAAGCTGAATTTTACAGTCCGTTAGCAAAACGGGACCAAAATCTGAGGTTACGAGGTGGAACATTAGTGGAGTTGCAAATGTCGTCATTCGCTAGAGTGGCTTCTACGAGGTAATGGGGCTCGGAACAACGCTCGAACTAAACTTTAGACATTTATGGGCTCACAAGTAGTTCAGTAATCTTTATATTAAAGTTGAGCTTTTGAAAAGAGATGAGAGAATAATAGACTGCCGGGACACTGACTTTTATGGTTGGTATAATAGATAAGTAACATTTTGTCTTTACTGTACTACAGTGAATTGTAGTTTTAGTAGTATTTTTTATAAAATGAAAATGACTTAGGATTATTATTATTATGACATTAGGATATATTATTTGTGGAAGATATAACTGCTATTAGTTTTACGCAACTTAATGAAACACTTTAAGTTAATAAAAACAATTATTATGCTGCTTGAAACATGTGGTACCGATGTGTGATCCCAAAATTGATTTATATTATTAGGGTTTCGTACAATTAACATTTCACCTTGTGGTTTTTGAACCGTTCGGAAGCTAGGTTCTTTTAAACGCTAAAGGGTGGTCTACCAAGGATTAGGCAGAATAGTCTGCCAGCTAAGGGCTTTAATCTGACACTAATCGTCCTTAACCCTGCTTAACAAAATGCGGGTAACACTTGAATACGGTCCGAAGTATGTTTATAACAGCTTTTTATGTGTGTTTTATATATGATTGGTATTGGATTTATTATATTCTCGTGAGGTACACATGCCGATTTTTAAGTAGCAAACAAATAGACTTACTATTCTATCTAATTTTTATGTATGCTTGCCGATTTTCAATGGTTCTATAGTTATTTGGGTTTCTGTGTTTTTTGAACCTAAATTTTAGTCTAAAGCTCGCAAATTCAGCTAGACTATTAAGACTTGGATCATGATATTTTTTTAGAAGTATTCGTAAATCAATAGTAAAAAATTCATATCGGTATACCGCTATTAAAATGAACTTAATAAAAGCAATTTTATTATTCTTTTTTTGAAAAGAGTCTTAATACTAACTTTAAAGCGATTTCGAAGAAACACTTAAAGGGTTTTTTATTAAAAATAATCAAAGTAGGTTAATACCTGCAAATTTCGTCCGGATAGCCTTATAGTAAATATAAAAATATGGACAGAATAGATGAATGACTGAAGAGGAATAGACCAAATGCCAACAATCAATACTGCACTCTAAGACAGACACTAAAATAAGGCTTTTTAGGCAAGCGCTACGTATTCCACTGACTAATGGAATAGCTAAACGGAAAGGAACGGGAACTAGTAGATTAAAAACATGCAAAAATTTAATGTTTTTGCTATTTCCTATTTATTTTTACAGTGAATTTTCTAAATGTATGTCTAAACCATTATTGGTAATGCATAGCCTATATCTTTTTAAATATATTTCACTTATCTTTCTTGTTCACTTGTAACCGTAATTCAACCGTAAAGGAGTGTTCACTTTTATACACCAATTTAGCAATGAATAACCTAAAATACATTTTATGTATGGTGTGTGAATCTTAATTAAAACCAGCAGATTTTTTTTAAAACTGCTTTGAAGTTGGTAGTAACATTTTATTTTTAGAAAAATAATCAAAGATTACTTGTTATTTGGGCTTATAATAAGTCCAGTATAATAGTATAGGGGTATAAAAGGCCTACTATTCACAATACTATAAATAACTTTGGAACCACTGAAAATTGACGAACATACATGAGGGTGTGAATGATAGGTACTGAGATCCTCTAACTGCCTATGGCTATCCACCGATTGTGTAGCACGTCGAGGTTCTACTGTGGTGGCACCACCGCTTCATTAGACTCTAAATTATGTATAGTACCTGTATTAAAGTCTATCCAACGAAGCAAAATAAGACCATAAAAGTTAAACGGATTGGTTTTTAGTATCTGTTTGAGACGAATCAGTAAATGTATAAATAAAAAAATAACGAATTTTATTACTGAATAAAGTTTTAAATTAAAAGTGAACGCAATGTAAGCGCACCTTTACATTTTCTAGCATTTGTTAATACCTTTCTAAGAATAAATTGCAATCATATGTCTCTTTCATCTAAGTAAATGTGTAAATAAAAAAATAACGAATAATATTACTGAATAAAGTTTTAAATTATAAGTGAACGCAATGTAAGCGCACCTTTACATTTTCTAGCATTCGTTAACGCCTTTCTAGGTTTAATTGCAATCATATGTCTCTTTCATCCACATGTAAAAGAGCGAAAGAGACAAGGCTATATTATCTTATTTCGTTGTATAGACTACATGTGCTCCTATTTTGTTGTGTAAAGAATGTTGTTTGGGAGACACGTATGACAAGATATCGCAACTTGGTCTTTAGCTGTCAGGAGTCCAACCCTATTTGGGACTGATATCCACCAGCGGGAATAACCACTTATCATCAGGTAGGCTGCTTATGCTGTGTTATTGCATAAATTGTATGAAAAAAATGTTAATATACGAACCATGTAATATTTCGTAAAAAAGTAGGTATATAGCTATAATTTATTAGTATTAGCGTTCCCCACGTGAAATCTATTTAGGACAAAATTGGTTATGTAAAGGGTAGCAATAACCATGAAAAAGTAAATGGTAATAACCTCTAAAATACCAGTCGTTCAGTTGTAATAGAAGTATTATATTAATCTCGTTAACTTGCTAAACGGAAATTCAGTTGTATTTATATTTGGGAACATTAATTAAACTATACAATGGTCGCAATACCAACGTTACAAATTACGATTTGGTTGAAAACACACGATACTGTAATATTGTGCGTTACCGACGAGTCTCTTGAAATACTATCAGGTTAATTATTTATTCGAAATCGATTGGAAGTTATTCTTTTGACATGTTTTCTATATGCACGCTTTATCACAATCGTTTTGCAATGTACCTTTTTTATACCTTCTCCTTCCATATATGTCTGTTTGACATTGCACATCTATCATTATAGATCTGTTTCGTGAGTCATATTAGGGCAACTGTACAAATAAATTTTCCAAAATAAATTAACAATTTATCAAATTTATATTGATTGTAAGTTTGATTTTATTTAATTTGTTTTAAAATTTTTATGTTTAAACGTACAATTGTAAGGGCCTTCAATGGAAACGACGCGTTTTTTACTTATTAAATTGCCGTGTGTATACATTCAGCTAGTTATTTGTAAAACCACTGCGGACTCGAAAAATGGTTACAAAAGGAACCTTTACAATAGACGGCACGGCCTATTCTTTAGCCAATATCGTATTAGTCACGAATTTTCATGTGGAGTCACAATCGGGCTTGTTAATGTTGGGCGGTCAATAGGAATAAAATATGCTTACTTACAAACTCAATTTTGTATACGTTAATCCTTTTTGCAGGATTAGTTTTATAGCTTACGTAGTTTCTACTAAAACTGAACATAAAATTAAGTAGTAACGTTCTATTCAAATTATATTTTTCACTGAGTTAATTTTGTGGGTCAACACATTACAGGAGCTTTGCAAGGAAATCGTATTGAATTTCGTTCGCAGCGAAGTGATAAAAACCATTCAATAAAAGGTTTCAATAAATCAAGAAGTTTCCATAAATTTTTAAATTCATGATTTGAAGGGTGTGGTAAGGAAGACATTCTATCGGGGGCGTTTCAATTTAGTGCTCAGAGCTAGCAACGCATCTAGGACAGACCTTAGGTAGGACTCTAATCTTATTTATAGTCAGGTGGACTGCATGATCTTATTTTACTTATGCAATATAAATAAAACAGATATTATACTCGTATACGTTACTAAATCATAACCAAGACAATATTATGACGTTCATCGATACGAATAATTCGTTTCTGATGGAAAAAATAATGTGTATCAATCAATGGATCAGTTCGTATTATGGTTTCGGATTTATTATTGCTGGACAATCATACTCAGTGAGAGAGTAGAATTGTAATACTTATATGTTGTGGAATTAATTTTTTCCATTAAACTATATTCTTTATCTTCTCATATGTGTTAAAACTGGTGTAATCTAGAATTACGAATGCTAAGAAAGGGTTATGACAATTCCTTAACGAGTAAACATGAAACCTTGATTTTTTTTAGAAAATCGAACGAACTAAGTATATTAAATGGACTCATTATTTTGATATGTTTTCGAGCCTAATGATTTAATATCGTATAGTTATTACGCTTAAATTCAACCCATATTCAACTGTAGGTTTTAGCTTAAGATACTCTAAACATTTTTCGAAGAGGTATAATCAAATAGTTATTCGCCAGTATTTTCAAATTACTGTGACGTTTAAGAATATCCTCGCAATACAGCCGCTGGCCGCGAGGCCACGTGAGTGTTTTATTAAGCCATATTTCTCCTTTAACGTCAATAAGCTAGCTAACGGGTTCACTTATTTATTTGACATTATTTCTAACGTCGGCCGAGTTAAGGATATTATTGAAACTTTCGGAAGTAGTATCCAAACGTTATGATTGATTTAGTGGCATTCACCTACTGATAGTCGCAGAGATGTTGCAGTGTCCTTATTTGAAAAATGGTAAGGCATGACTACTACTAATATGGAACATTCAAAGATACTCACAGGGCCAACAATAACAAAAACAAAGGTGACCTAACTTAAATTCGACTTATTGATACATATTTTCAATTTTAATTATTTAAGAAATAAACGTTCCAAAATTACAAATTTTTTGACTGACGTTGAATCCTCTGGAACAAAATCGTTTTAATTTGAACGTTCTATACTAATATTATACGATTTTGCTGAATTTACTTCCAGTCTGTCAAATGTCTCAGGGAAATGCGAAACCAGATCTCATAAAACCAATTAGCAAATTACCATCTCATATCCGAAAATGGGACTGCTATGTATTATTCAGACTTCAATCTGGAAGTTTCACGAATCAAGTGGAACGGCCTTCCTGAAGCTTTCCGTTCATTAAATTTGGAACTTCTGAGAGCGAAGTTACATTTGTACAAATTCATTTAAGTGATACAGCTGTTGCTGCCCGTGCAACACCGTTATTTTTGCTGTACGATTTCCAATTACCAAAAAAATCTTTGAAATCTGTCACTGAAGATTCAAAAACGATACCAAGTTACGAAAAGTTCATTTCAAAAGCTTAGCAAATGTATACTGAAGATTTTTTCGCATGATCATTCAAGATTTTTCTCCTGACTTAACATTTTCCTAGATTTTTCATTTGATATTTGCATCAACGTATGCTGGTAGACTGTAATTTTTTGCATTTGGAATTTGATTATTTGACGTGGCAAGAAATATCTTTAGTGAACTACACACCAGCACCTAACCAAACATATTTTTATTTTTACTTCACTCTTGAATTTCAATGCAAATTCCAAGTTGAATATGATACATTCTTTGTAGGCAACTGATATAGACAAAACAAAGCCTTGTAGAAGCGACAGCGGACAATATTGAGAATATAGAAATGTGATATGAAGATGCTCTCGTCAAAATATTGCAATAGTGCAAATTTGAATTGCTTTTACATTGCAAATTTATTTTGTAGAATAAGAAAATGCTGATTATTATCATAGAGATATAGGTCGATTTATTGCAAAAGTTGTGCATGCTTAGCATAACTTCACGCATGTTGTGGTACCTCGTCATTGTAATATATAAACATCTATAATCAACTTTAAATTAGACCATTTATTTTAAGATATCAGCTGTCACTATGAACGGGATCGGCAGAATAGAAAGAGATACAGCTGTAAATTGCCCGAGATTGAAAAGATGACTGTAGTACCAGTCCAAGCGTAATGCGTAGCGTAGTAAGTCTGTCTTTTACGTTCACAATTGGTTTGATACCTTATCATAATTATTTTAGAACACTATATACAGGCATCTCTTTCTTATCAACAACCTTCAAATTAAAAACAGTGTATTTTTTTATGATTCTAGATACCCATTTAATTACTCCATCAAAGATATGATCTAGCGCGTTCCAATTATGCTATTACAATGTCATACGGTTAAGCTGACCGGTAACAAGTTGAAGTGGATAAGAACAAAGTGGCAATTCGGTGGATGTAATGAATTCGTTCCCTCGATAGAAGGGCGGTTCGGCGAATTGAATCTGCCTAATGGAAAGTTTGTTTTGTACTCAGCTGTTGAATGTGTCGTATGGAGTAGCTTTGCCAGAGTAGTTTTATTTTGTAATGCTCTTAAATCTATGGAGTTAGTTTTGTAGAATGTTTTTCACACAATAGTAGCGGATTTTTCAAATACGCAGTTGATATATTGAGCACTGAACACAAGCACGGATACACAGGAGTTATCTAAGTACGAGGTCCATAATTGAGATTCAGGGCTATTGTTGATTGTACAGAGGTTGTTGTTGTACAGAGGTTAGATTGCTAAATTGTTTATTTTTAAAATAGTATTAAAAATCTAGCATGCAAAAAACGCTTAGATATTAGGTAAATTGTAATAATTTTCAGGATTAATAACGATACTAATCATTTCTCTATAATTTGTGTATACTACCGTTAAATATGAATGGCTAAGCATAAAGCCTTTCCTTGAAAAGTCGAGTAAATAACAATCTTGCCTCGTTGCACGGGTAGCCTTTGAATCTTCTTATATAATAGTTTTCATTGTGAATTTGTTTACAAAGTTTTCTTAGCTATCTTATCAATTACTTAGCAACATCGTTACTTAACCCAGTAAGGTGTAAAACTAGTAATAGCGTGAAAAGAATGAGTTCGTATCGAATAGTTTATGTAATTAGATGTCATTAATTATTATGATTGGCTGCACAAACACTTCCGTTCTTAAGAGTTTTAATGTCTAACGTATAAATATCATTCGCCTTTACTTATTCACATTTTGATTTTAATATGTTTTGGCTCATTATGTTGAACACCTTATTTTTAATTTTATATGTTTACGTTAGGAATGTACGTTATAATAGTCTTACTTTTAAAGGCATTAATAAGACATAGTCTTAATTTGAAACAGCAGGCTCACTTTCAAATACAACGAAATAGGATAGGACCGATAGAAGGAGTACGATAAAACACCAATTTAAAATCAACAAGGCGAAATAGAAACCTCCATCCGATATCTAGTGACTCACCTTCGCTACTCGCGAATTGTACTAGTAACTTGATAAGACTACGCAAAGATCCAGACAAAACAATATATGAATCGGCACACGTCGAAGGAAATTCGACCTTGAGAACAAAGCATGCAGAATTTGTTTCAGTGAAATAGAATGTGTGGTTGTAATCTTTTGCCTGTGATCCTTGACGTAGCGTGTGACACGCAAACCGAGCTGCATAGACGAATGGTTGCATCGTTGCGATGTCGGCCAATATCGATTCAGCGATTACGATATTATACGCAATTATGCACTAGCGTTTGATAACATCGTTTTTCTATTTAAACACAGCGGCCCTACCACGTTACCTTGCGCAACACCTACGCTTAAATTGCCTCTAAGTAATCTTTTTATGGTAAATATTACACTTATAATATTTAAACCCTTAATACTTAACAATCTTTAAACTCCTAATAAGCTTTTTGGCTTCTGTACCTCCATCAAATTACATGCATTAATGTAGATTTGCAGTGACATGTTCTTTGTTAAAATAAATGAAATGAACGGAATGAAATTAATATTACGTTCACAGCAGTCATGTGTATGATATTCATTTTATATACTGCATTGCCTATTACTTAATTAAAGTCATATCACAAATAAGTAAGTAGTGCAAAAAGATTTTCCGTGTACCTTTTACTTTTCCCTAAAGAGGGGCCAGTTTCATAATTTCGTTAACATTAATAGGTTATTCCTCCTTTGGATATTAAGACAGAAATTATACAGAGTAAACAGTGTCAGAGAGTCTGTCATAAGGAACACAGATTTGTCACCTAAATTAAATTATTTTTCATCACATGACAGTAAATGGAATGTTACTTGTGATTACTTCATCATCTAAGTCATCACCGTGGTTTTATATTTCTTCTGCAATTTCGTTTATGTACATTGGTTTATTATTTATTTTTTATGTTTATTTAGGTTGTTATTTACCATGAATTATTTCAAAAACTTCTTTGTCTAAAATACGTAAAGTAAGATACGGATTTTGATTTAAGTATTTTTATATTTGTCTCTGTTTTGATATTACGTGTTAGAATCCAAGGTTTTATGGGATAGTCATGTTCGTCGTACGTCTAATTAGTTTGTAAATATTATGAATGACCTCCTGCGTGGTATATTACGTTATAAAAATATCTTTTCATGAAACTATATGTAAAAGCGGTTCTCTTTCCTCTCTCCGGCCCTTTCGGGTATGAGTAATTGTCATTTGCTATAACGGCGAAGGAAAACATGGTGAAGTAACCTGTACACCTGAGAGTTCTTTGAGAAAAAAGTTCTCAAGTGTGCGTGAAGTCTACTAATTTGCACTTGGTTAGCGCGGTGGACTATGGCCCAACCCCCTCTCACTCTGAGACCTGCGTCTACCAGTGTGACAGTAATGACGACGAAACACGATGAATTTGTTCCAAAAAGTTAGTACTTGTACTATTTTGCGCAATAATTAAGGAACTTAGGGCGTGTAGTGCCTAATGGTTGTACAATGGTTTCAACCCTTGCAGTCATCCATGGAATGTTTTGTCCCATTTAGCCCTAAAGTCTTTGTGCGTTTTTAATAGACTTGAGTGAGTGGTATTGTTTAAGTTCTATTATACTTTGACGTGTTCACGCGCCCTTTTTGAATTCATAATAGCGCAGTTGTCGCCATAGTCAAGTGGATTTGGTTGAAAAGGTTCAAAATTAAACGATTGGGTCAAAGTAAAATTGAGGACAAGGAAGTTTTATGTATTTATCAAATATCTTGGATCGTTGCTAGGAGATATACAGATTGGTTCTTATGTTTTTCGTAATCGTATTTGCAAGCGTCTATATAATGGACACGGTCTATCTTAATCTTTCTTATTGTCACAGGAGATTCGTAAACAAGGTCATCGATTATCGGCGATAAATATTGTGCTGAAATTTGAAACCCCGTTTGAAAGAAAAAAATATTGACACTCTTTTAGCAAATCAAATTCACATTTCAAATTGATAGCGGATGAAATTTTAATTACGTAGCTATGTTATCATGTCTCATAAGCCTTATTTAAAGAAACTTCGAGAAATAAAACGCTACTAATCGTAAAAAGTTTTCTATCTTCAATCGCTTTGTCACCTCTATTAAAGGTCGTTTGATCGCTCTGAATACTGAGATAATAGAGGGTTGATGGGCTGAAGTGGCAATTGCTATTCATTACCAAGACAATGGCCCTTAGCCCTCTAGCCCATCGTGTAGCCACTAAACAATTAGCGGCTTCAGTGGATACTGGAGACGTGAAGATGTATCTTGAAGACTTCGTAAAAGCTGGAAAGATATACTGAATATATTTTTTGCGGAAATAACATTATACATAGGAAATGTAGACAATATTACACTATACATATTTTATATCTTTTAAGGTAGACAAATAATAAGATACGAATCTTTAATGTATAATACATTTTTTATAGAACTGGTACTGCTGTGTTAGGCAGTTTCATTATACTATTATATATTATAATTTCGCTATAAAATACTTATTAATATAAGTTTCATTAAAATATGTGCAGGTATTTTTTTTATTGTTTGTGTTTTTATTATAAGCCATGATCTAGTATACCTTATGGTAATACCTAGACGGTTTTATTAAGGGGTTGTTTGTTAA
>DWRA01005111.1:0-10192 GCA_018250295.1 Spathilepia clonius
GATGAATTTAGATTTCTGTTCTGGGTCTGAATGTTTGTGTATTCGTCTTTGTGTCTGTCCATGGCACCCACGACACAGGATTCCCTAATCCTGTGGGGCTATGAGTGTATAAAGCGTCTTTTTTTAATCATTATTTAATTATCTTTATAACTTTTGTATACACTCTATATAAGGTTTAATCTTTCCAGTTCGACCTAGAATCCAACGAGATCATAGACACGAACCCCACATCACTGGCGCGCATCACCTCAACATTGCTGGTCCCGCGCTCGGAGGGCACCACCCGGTACTCCTGCCTCGTCGTGGCCGGCTCCCTCACCACCAAGACCACCACCGTCGTTGTTAGCACTGGTGAGTTGTGCCAAATGTTCATATCAAGTGACCTGATATAATTTTATAAACTAGAATTCAACTAGGATCAACCTTAGTCAACTGAAGTCGGTATTACATTAAGTTTACCACCCAATTGAATATCTTTTAGTCCTTTCTGTCACATTTATTTCGATTTCTTTTTATCTCACTTGCAATCGTGTTCTTCCGAATTTTCTACGTGATCCCCACAGTTTAATATAACATGAAATATGTATTGCTTCGTCAAAATCTCCCAAGCCGTTTACCAAAATAAACAGATTGACTGACGGTCTGTTTTGAACGCCAAAAAATTTAATAACTGTGTTTTGATATAAGTACTTTATATAATTTCAATTTTGTAATAAGCTGTTATTTTGATATTACAAACAAACACCTCAATTTTATTTAGCTGTATTGTAGATTAAATAGGCATAGACAAAGAGTAAAGTAAATAAGTCTGGATAGTCGGTGACTAATGTCGCTCATAGATATGTAATCAATTTCAAATAAGATTAAAGTTGTATAGTCGGCCTCTGATGCGTTGTTACAGATGAGGACTAAGTAGGTATGACCCTTGTACTAGCCTTGTCAACCTCACTATGAACTTAAAATCAGAGTATAATTATCATCTGAACATCGCTGTTAAGGCAAAAGTCCTGTGAGAAAAGAATGTCAGTCGAAAACAGTTAAGAGGATACATTGATCATCTTCCAGACGCCTTAAACCGAAATAGTAAATAAAAATAATGTAACTTTTATTTCATTTAAATAAACCGTTAAAGGTGGTAGAACCCTTTGTAGTTCTACTCCGGCGGCACCACCGCCACCTTTATTTCTGCCGAATAACAGAAGTGTTAAACGCTGCTGTGTTCTGGTTTGAAGAGTGTGGTAAGGGAGATAAACTTAACGTGGCATTCCAACTGAGTCCTGAGGGGTAGCAACGCATATGTGGTCAACTTCAGTTGGGATTCTAGTCTTATCTGGGGTAGATCATAAATATCCATGGGCGGCAGTTGCCACTTACCATTAGGTGGACTGCATCGTTTGCTACTCCATCGTATAAAAACAACCGTCGCCCAAAAATGACACGATTATAATAAAATGAACAAAAATACTTAAGATTATCTGAGAGGAAATTCGTGCCCAGTATTGGGACAGTAATGGGTTGGCGACGATATCTTACGAACTTCGTCTAGATTATAAATAGAAATTACACAAACAAAAGAGGTAAACAAAACCACAAACTCTCAAACTACGAATGCATAACCCAGAAAAACAGTTAAACTAGTCAAAGTAGTCAAATATTATTTACTTCCGAAAGTATTACAAAGAACCCTTCCGGATACATAAAACGATAAAACGATCGTAAAAAACGAAGTAACAATTGTCGCTCTCGTTTCACTTCGTTTTATGAAACAATCGTTGAAGATTTGTTTCACAGATAAAATTTTACTTCGCTGATAAAGTTACTGCGTAAATAGTGAACGCTAAAGTAGTACAACGTAAAAATAGGGGGAAAATATACGCGAATAGGTAACCTCTTAGGAAAAAGGAAGTTGGTTAGAATTGTAAAAAAAATTGTCTTTAAATTATTTTGTAATGAGGGTAGAAATATTTTGGTTGATGAGTCGATTAAAACACCAAAACTATTAAGCTTATTTTTGTAATTAGACAGAAATACTTATACGAGTCTTTACTTATACAATGCACAAAAAAATATAATTGTGGGAAAAACATTACCAAAAAAAAACAAAATAAGCAAACTTACATTAAGGCCACCATCTTAATCATCGGCTTCAGAAACATTCTTCTAAGTTGGTTACAGATGTCCACTGTACCACCATATAACATATACTGTAACTCTCTTCCTTCTTCAATCTAATAAAAAACCTTTAAACGATCTTTAACCACATTGTTGTATCTACTCACCAACAGATGGCACCACCGATATATCAGAGCGCTCCAAGTTGGTTCCTCTCGCGCCGCGCGTGCTGGTCTCCTACAAGGTGTTTGTAGATGTCATCGGCAACAAGGTGGTGTTGCCCTGCAGGGTCCGAGGACACCCTAAACCCCATGTTGTATGGACACACGATAACAGCACCATTGCGAAAAACCCTAGGATGAAGGTCAGTTGGATTTTAATAATGTATTTTTTTATCTGTCTGTCTGTTCATTTCGCCTAATCTTGAAAATGGCTGGACCGGTTTTGACGGAACTTTCACTGACAGATCGCTTATAAGTGTATTAGACGTAGCTTAGGCTACTTGACTTTGGAAAATGTGTTAGGGTTTTCCACTCAACTCGTAAATTTACGCGCCACCCACTCCATTAAAATTGTTTGTAAATCATGTTTTTTTTTTAAACGCGGATGAAACCTCCTGGTTCACATAGTTATCAGAATTTAGTTGTATAGTTTAATAATTATTATTTGGTAAATAATAAGTACAATATATCTCATATTTTTTTAATTACAATTACTTTCATATATATATTTTTTTTAATTACAAAATCCACAACTTTATATGTAATTTTTAAAAAATAATTACAAAATGATTTAAAAAAAATACACTAAATTAAACATAAATATCTGCATCCAAACTTGACTTGGGGATGAGTGCCCAGTATGCTGAATTATTATTTTGTTTGAACATTCGAAACCAAATATGGAATTGTGGGAACTTGTCCCAGCAGTGGGATGTAAAAAGAGTTGCATTCAAGCTGTTTTGTTTACTACAGGTGCTTCGTTCCGGGGAACTGGTGATATCTTCACTTCGCTGGAGCGATATGGGGGAGTTCAGCTGCCGCGCCACCAACATGTTTGGCGCTGCACACGCCACAACCTTCGTCTATCCCGCCAGGGTGAGTAAAATAAATAACAAATAATAATATCATACATAGTTGTCAAGTGCTCCGCTACTTGATAAGAGATGGCGCCACATGTATCTAACCTAACAACAAACAAACACTGTTACTATTTTTTATGTTTATTTCCTTTAATTCTCTAATTCTACACAATAGAAGGCATTACGTATATGTATAGTATAACTGCCACACATTTCCCGTAAACTTTGTTCAGCAATTGTAACATTGATCAAGTTATCAAAAATACTTTAAGTATTTGCAAAAAATGTAATTCAACTATAACGTTTTTCGCTTATCAGTACCAGTTGGCGCCAGAATTTAAATCAATATATTGACATTTTAAATTTATTACATTACATGTTGAGAAATCTTGAAAAATAAATAAAAATTGAACGCCATTTTTAAAACCATTACTTTACTAAATTTACACGCTTTTAACTATTCGATAACAGATGGCAACACATGTATAATACCACTAAGGGATTGTTGATAATGACCACTTCTTAGTAAACAATATCCTAAAGAAAACTATGTAGTTAATAGTAGACACATGAAAAAATATATATTTCATAAGAATCGTACTCCTGGCCGCCAGAGTCGCAAAGATTACTCCAATGCGCTACCAAGTATATATTTTTTATTCATTCATTACTTTATTTGTTCCAGCCTAATGACACAGATGGATAAACAATAATCAACCACATCGACTATACTTAACCTGGATGTTCCTGTTTATATTTAAGTTTGTATTGTAAGGGCACGTCACACGGGTGTATTAAACGCTGCGATTTGTAAAACGTAGTACAATTCAACGACTATCGTATTGATAACTCAAATTCTATGTTAATGAAGTTGTCTGTAATGCAATATATTTTTTACAAGACGTTTTGGTCTCATAGTGGATTCATTATTTTAAAATTAAATAAAGGCCATGTATTTTTAAACTTTCTGTGCTAAAATATATTTTGAGTTTCCCGGTAAGACAAATTAGTTACAAATTATTTTAATTATCTCGTTCCTCTAGGAAATACTTTGAAAACCTATAATTTTACTCATATATTTACAAGTTATATTTCCCTATTAATATAAAAATAACTTTTATGTGCACAAACATACAAAATTATTTGTGTCATATATAGTAACGGCTGGTCCGAATGACACAAATACTTTGTATCAGTAAACGAATTCAATAACAAAATTAGTAAATCCAACTAAATATAAAAACGTTTTAATTAAAACGCAGCATTTTTTTCTTCCGTGTGACCACGCCCTAATGAACCGAGTCTGCCTATTTTTATTGTTATATTAAATTATAAAAAATAAAAGCACTGTTGAGTGTAATAATAATGATATTATCTTATATTATTTAATAGTAACTGTTGCTTGCGTTTGAAATAATTTTTATTATTTTTAAAAAACATTTTTTTAAATTGATAACAATGAAAGTTAATTTTCTTTTATCTTTATGTTTCTGTTTATTTTTTATCTTTATTATGTAATTTGTTACTTACGCAATCTTTTTTAATGATCTGTAATTGACATAATGTTAACCATAAAAACGCGTTTTTCATAAAAACACTTCATATAACAAATTTAACATATTTTTATTATTAACGTATTTTTTATACAATAATGCAGCACGTTACTATTATATTATTTGTCTGTCGTTTGTGATCGATACAATACTTATATCTACTGTAAACTGTGATTGAAAAAGAATTTGATAATGTATGGTTTAAATAAATGATTTGAACTATTTACTGGATTTTTATTATAGAAGTAACAAAGCATGCAGACGAAGGGCTATACCACCTTTATTAATATCTATGGCAACAGAGCCGTGATATTAATAAAGCCATTTTTAGAATTATTTAACTTAGAGACGGAGGAAAGCGCGCGGCAACCAACTTTGAACATGTTTTTGATAGACTAGACTGGAAAGTGATTGTATTTCAAAATATTTATCAAACTTAATGCATTTTACCATTGAATAGAGCTCGTTTTTGTGATTTTAATGTTTATGTGATGGAGTAGCAAACGAGCATGCAGTCCACCTGATGGTAAGTGGCAACTGCCGCCCATGGACATTTACGATCCACCCCAAATAAGACCAGAATCCCAACTGAAGTCGACCACAGACCCATTGCTACCCCTGAGGACTAAGTTGGAATGCCTCGTTAAGTTTATCTCCCTTACCACACCCTTCAAACCAGAACACAGCAGCGCTTAACAATGCTGTTATTAGGCAGATATAAGCGTGGCGGAGGTGCCGCCAGAGTCGAACTACAAAGGGTTCTACCACCTTTAAAGACATTTTCCAAAATCAAAGCAACTTAAGCTACACCTTGTAAAATCAACCATCTGGCAATTAAACCCTGTTGAAAATCGGTCCAGGCGTTCCAGAGATTAGCCAAAATAAACAGACAGACAAATATTTTAATAATTGCGTTTTTGTTATAGATACCGTATAAATCTTCAAATACATTCAGTTAAAAGCTGTTATTCTGTCATTACAGACACATTATTTTGATTTATTTGTTTACGGATAATAAATGTCGTTAAACGTAAAAATAAACTCCTTCACTAAATTCAAATTTTAAAATCAATTTAATCCAAGCATTAGAGCAGGGCTTAAGTTTCAGCGCAGCTTATGTCCTGGAGTTGAAGGGCGCTGCAGGCCTCGCTACACATCGAGCACTCTTCACCGCTGCCGCTCCACTATACTGTGTTAAGCGTTTCTCATTATTATTGGAATAGTTTCAGGTAGTGTCCTATATCACTGTATCAGATTAAACGAAGTATATGTTAAAGTACATACGTCTTAATAATTATTAAATAAATGAATTCATGATATTAATAAAGTGCACGGAAAAAAACATGACGAAGGGTAAAAGTGAAAAAAAAAAACATACATAAAAATAAAAAACAAAAAAAAATACATAAAAATCTTCCACATATGAACACAATAGGGTTAGCGAACTATATTATCAAGCGAGGCATTTGTTTATAAGTGTTAATTGTGGCATTTGTTTATACGTTTGTTTATAAGTTAATTGTGGCATTTGATTATAAGTGTGTTAATAATTGTGGGAACACGACGTATCTTACACTGTGTTTTGTTTTTATAAATTATATGTTTTGTTTTTATAAATTGTTATTGTGTTTTCTGTGTTGGTGAGCCTTAAATAATAGTGCAGTATTCTAATAATATTGGTACTTTTGCCAATAGTAAAATGTTTATCTCCGGCTGGTTGTGATCCGCACAGTTAATTTAACAAGTTTGGACTTCAATATTTTGTCTTTGTTATCCGTGCTGCTACGTTCGTGTCTTCGCGACTTCGACTGCGAAGTTTCTAGACTTTTCGCTTTCACAGTTAAATTTCGTCTGCCTAACAAGCAAGTCTCTACGGCAACAGACAATAGCAGTCTAGAATGAATTGGGCTGCAGCTAATTTGTTTTGTTTTGCAGGTTTTGAATTTAAATGTTAGTTTTTGTGCTTCTACATAAAAACATATTCAGGTTGTTTTTTTTAAATTGAGGTTGCGAATAGGCACTGCGTCCGTATAGTAAACTGGTCACTGTTAGTATTCATATTTATGATCAAGTTTAAGCAGGATTAGAGTTCTGAGGTTTTGAGTCGATCACAAATGAACTGTTTTTTATATATGATGGAGTAGCAAATGAGCATGCAGTCCAGCTGATGATAAGTGGCAATTGCCGCCCATGGGCATTTGTGATCCACCCTAGATAAGACCACAATCCCAACTGAAGTTGACCGCAGATGCGTTGCTACCCCTGAGGACTAACTTGAAATGCCACGTTAAGTTTATCTCCCTTACCCCTTCAAACCAAAAGACACTAGCGTTTAACACTACTGTTATTAGGCAGAAATAAGTGTGGGGGTGGTGCCACCGGAGTCGAACTACAAAGGGTTCTACCACTGTTGCTCCTGAAGACGAAATCGAAAAGCTTATCGTAACTGTCTGCGTTCTACCACACCCTTCAAACTAAAATACAGCAACGCTTCATATAGCTATGAGACACTTAAGGCAGAATAATATCTTTAAGAACAAAGTAGTGACTATTCGTTATTAGTTATTACGGTTTCGCACATCATAGAAAAACTGTCTTTGATTTACAAAACAAATCGAAGAAATAACGTGGAAATCACTTACGAGTAACATTGAACGAAAAGCCAAATCGTGAGTAAAACAAAACTCTATAGATTTCAAAATAAAACTTTTGTATGAAGGGTTACGAAAATTAAAATAAAAAATCACAGTATCTTAAAGAAATCAGACGCAGACCTCTGTCGTGGGTGATTGGCAACATTTTTCACTTCCACTTCGATTTGTAAAGCTAATTGCTTGTCTTTTTCTTGACTCGTGGATTAATGTGCAGCAGGCTCTGCTATCGTAAGGCTATTTATCTGTGTTCAAAATTTATCTCTTTGAGCAATATATCTAAATAAAGTAATATCCGTCTCGAAGGACCATGCTGAGATTTCCTTGTAGGTTATAATGTTTAAAGGTTCGTTAAATATATATTGTTTAATATGGTATGGTTTAGTATGGTAAATGGTCATTACCGCCAATGGACATCTGGGAACAATTTCAGGTAAGAATAAAAATGTACCTCGTGTCAGGCACAAATGTGTCGTAACCTCTGAGAATTAAGCCGAAATGCGTCGCTACGTTTTTCCATTCAAACCAGTAAACAGAAGCACTTTACACTGCTGTTATAAGGCAGAAATTGGGCGGTAGTCCATCGTTGAATTACGAGGCAATTTGGTTTGCTTAAAAATATAAATCTGGGATAACTTATTTTACATGGAAATATCACGTAACAAGTTCTTCAAATGGTTAACAAATGGAATGCAGTTCTAACTTAGAACTTTTAACAAGCTAGGTCTTTGACAGTAGCTATGCGAAGTATTTCCTTGCCAGAAGACGGCAAAGGTAACCTTATAGCACAGCTTTGAATTTAAGTGCATATTGTGAAGATAGTAGAAATTGTATGGTAACAAGCCTTTATTGTGGATAAAACAAAACTGAATTTTATTAATGTTTTGGGAGTTTTTATCCTTTGCTCATTCAATCCTTACAAATTTTAACAATAAGCTATTTGAAAATTATTGCAGTCATTTATTGCACTTTTATAAACATAATACAATTAGAAAAAAACAAAATAAAACTATTTAAAAACACGCGTACAGCAATTTTTTAAAGATGTTTCTTATAAAAGTTGAGGCTTTGACTGTAAAGGGTGTCAACGTTTGTGTGAACATTTAAGTAAGTATTCTGTTTTATTGTGATTTTAGGACAGACCTTCATAATTTTGCGTGCACAATTTTACTATTTCTATAATATAAATAAATAGATATCCCAAAAAACAGACACGGAAGCATTCCCAAAGAAAATTTACGATTTTAGATTAATATTCATGCGGAATTGATTCATTTTGTTACGTAACGGGTTCTTACGGGTTTAATTTAGGAAATTTTTCACGTCGTATTATAATATTTTAACGTAATAGATATTAAAGGAGTAACAAGCTATTTATGATTTGAAAAATATAAGAGTTCTTCTAAAATTAAAAAAGAAAACTTTTTACGCATGCATCCAAGTCAAAACTATTTTGGCTTATATTTTCGCGAACATAATATGTACGTACAAAATTTTCTGCATCAGTTCTGTTATTTAATGTACAGCAGAAATGCACAATAAGGACATAAGATTTCCAAGTAACATTTCCGTTTACCTTCACAAAGTAGCTTACCTACAAAGGAAA
The DNA here is from genome assembly GCA_018250295.1 of Spathilepia clonius. Classification (NCBI taxonomy): domain Eukaryota; kingdom Metazoa; phylum Arthropoda; class Insecta; order Lepidoptera; family Hesperiidae; genus Spathilepia; species Spathilepia clonius. The sequence continues at coordinate 9,004 of DWRA01005111.1, forward strand.
CTTGGAATAGAATTTGTATATTTACGGGTAAAATTCGACTTTGAATTTGTTAGGTAGATTTCGGACTTTTATTTTTTGTAATGTTATGGAAGTTCCATAATAGTATGTTTCGTGTAAGTTGTTCAAAATTTCAGAGCGGTATGTTATTTGTTATATCTTAAAAATTGCATAACGATATATTTGTTATGATATAATGGAAATTGCATAGAATTAAGTAGCAAACGAGTATGGAACTTACCTGGCGGTAAATGATCACTACCGTCCATGGAAAGCTGTTACCAACTCTATATACGAGCAGAAGTTCTAAATGGCGCTGATCACAAATGCGTTGCCACTTGAGTAGCCTAAGATGGCCGCCTCTTGCGTAACTTAGCCTTAAATTAAGTAACGAAATAACTGTTTTATACTAAAAATAAACCTCTGAAATAACAAATTTAAGCTAATAAAATCAAATAATAAAATAATCACAATAAGTTTATTTCGGTAAAAAAAACTACAGCAAAGTAATTTAATTACAACTTTTTCCGTTTAAAATCTGGACACCGGCCGTAACTAGCCGTGTGCCGTTAAACTTCCTTTCAGCCAGTTAAGAAGTTAATTAATCGAAGTTTCACTGCAGAGCGACTTCTTGTTCAGTCAATCAGCTGTGTAATGGACAGCGAGGGGAGTTGGATCCACGGATACTTTGATACTTTTAAAGCAGTTTTTGTTTTTGTCGGTGATTTGTAAATGTGGTTAAGTTCTACGAAGTTCGACTGTCGTGACAACATTGCTACGTCTATTTCTACCTTGTAATATACAATTATATTTTGAAGTTGCTACAAATTTTTGTTGTTCGTCTCCAGACGCACCACCGCTAGACCTGTTTCTGCGTAATAATAACAGTGCTAAGCGTTGCTTTATTCCGGCTTGAAGGATCTCGTATGGGAGACATATTAATCAAAAGCGTTTCAAATTAGTCATCAGGGATTGCAATTCATCTAGTGCCTGCTCTCAGATGGGATTCTTTTCTCATTTGAGGTTGATTACAGATGTCAATAGGCGGAAGTTGCCACTAACAATAAGGTGGACTGCGTACTTTAATTTAATGTTATTTTGAGTTCGTTGAGTTTTAAAGGTGGTAGAACCCTTTGTAGTTCGACTCCAGTGGCACCACCGCCACACTTATTTCTGCCTAATAACAGCAGTG
>DWRA01005112.1:0-10190 GCA_018250295.1 Spathilepia clonius
CTTCAAACCAGAACACAGCAGCGCTTAACACTGCTGTTATTAGGCAGAAATAAGTGTGGCGGTGGTGCCGCCGGAGCGGAACCTCAAAGGGTTCTACCGCCTTCAAAAACATGAAACAAAGTCCATTTTTTTAACTGACTTCCAATAGGATAACGAAAACCCCATCCAAATAAAACCAGCAGTTTCTGATAAAATCGCGGACATACAAATATACATACGTACATAGTTGTCCAATACTTTTTGAAGTTAAAAAAGACTATATATTCGTGTTGTAAATATTTTTATACATTTTAAATCTGGCACATGTACAATAAAGATTTTAAAAATAGGGTTTTAATATTTCGATATCATGCAAATTAGCGAGTCTTGAAACATTTTGTAATGCTTGGAAAAGTACAAAGAACATTTTTGAGCACATAATACACAAAAGCCATTTAGATAAGGACGTCGACCGCTGTTTACCTATTAGCGCAGCGCTGCGGACCACCTAAAGCTAAACTATACAGTAGATAACAAAAAAGAGCTATTTCTATAAAGTACTAGTACTTTTGACTAGTAGTAGTACGTGTCACTAGTGACAACAGTGCCACCTCAGATCCAAAAGTATCTTGGGTGGAAGAACCTACTGTATATATTTACAAATAAAATATTTAAATCGGTTAAGTCGAATTTTATTAAGATTACGGACGAAGGGTTCCTTCTACCACACATTAAAGTTAGTCCCTCTAAAGTAAATATAGTAAAATCTTTCCGTCAAAGTTCTATCTAATTCGGTACATTATTTTTTAAAATTAGTCTGTACAGATAAACCGATCATAATTAACGCTCTGAAAACTGACTGCTACTTGCTACACCATCATAAAAGAGATTTTAATAATAATTATTTTGTGTATATATAATTATATTTAATTTTAATTGGATTGTAGATTAATTATTTACTGCAAGAAGTGGGTTAAAAATAGTTTTAGTTACTTATTGAATTAATTAAAATCATTTTGCATCAAGGTTGATACAGAAACTATTTAAATAGTTATGTTTAACTACGTTAAAACCTTTATTTTATTTTTAAAAGCAGAATATTTGATTTATGATATATATTTACACATGTTTTTTTTCAATTTTTGTTTTTTTTTCGTAATTGGAAATATGTTTTTCAACTTTCGCGTCCCCCAAGGGGGTCATGTCCCAAACTTTGAAAAACACTGTTTAATATCGACAGGTTTATAACAGAATTTGTGTGTGTAATGAAGTATACATATTGTGTGTGTATCTATGGAGTAGCAAACAAGCATGCAGTCCACCTGATGGTGAATGGCAACTGCCGCCCATGGGCATTTGTAGTCCACCCCAGATAAGACTAGAATCCCAACTGAAGTCGACCACAGATGCGTTGCTACCCCTTACCACACCCTTCAAACCAGAACACAGCAGCGCTTAACACTGCTGTTATTAGGCAGAAATAAGTGTGGCGGTGGTGCCGCCGGAGCGGAACCTCAAAGGGTTCTACCGCCTTCAAAAACATGAAACAAAGTCCATTTTTTTAACTGACTTCCAATAGGATAACGAAAACCCCATCCAAATAAAACCAGCAGTTTCTGATAAAATCGCGGACATACAAATATACATACGTACATAGTTGTCCAATACTTTTTGAAGTTAAAAAAGACTATATATTCGTGTTGTAAATATTTTTATACATTTTAAATCTGGCACATGTACAATAAAGATTTTAAAAATAGGGTTTTAATATTTCGATATCATGCAAATTAGCGAGTCTTGAAACATTTTGTAATGCTTGGAAAAGTACAAAGAACATTTTTGAGCACATAATACACAAAAGCCATTTAGATAAGGACGTCGACCGCTGTTTACCTATTAGCGCAGCGCTGCGGACCACCTAAAGCTAAACTATACAGTAGATAACAAAAAAGAGCTATTTCTAGACGAGAGCCTATTAGACTACGGGAGCCTCGCTTCCACCTACGTTTAAAAAATATATGATTCTTATACGCACAAAAATTTTAACTAAAATAATTGCGCGCGGTAGACCTTTCGTTTTAATATTTTGCGTGAAACTCTTATATGATGGAGTAGTAAACGAGCATGCAGTCCACCTGATGGTAAGTGGCAACTGCCACTCATGGACATTTGTGATGCACCCCAGATAAGACCAGAATCCCAACTGAAGTCGACCACAGATGCGTTACTGCCCCCTGAGGACTAAGTTGGAATGCCTCGTTAAGTTTATCTCCCTTACCACACCCTTCAAACCAGAACACGGCAGCGTTTACCACTGCCGTTATTAGACAGAAATAAGTGTGGCGGTGGTGCCGCCGGAGTCGAACTACAAAGGGTTCTACCACCTTTAAATACATTTTCTAAAATAAAGGTTGCCTAATTTACTCCTTATAAGCTTTCTGCTTGTGAAAGTCCCGTGAAAACCTTCCAGCGATAAAACAGAATCTCATTGTTTAAAAATGAAATAATTATATAATTTCTAATTGGTAAAGAAATAAAGCCGCGTCAAACAAGAAGCGGGCTGCCAAAAATCATTGAGCGGGAGATGAACGCGCGATAAATAACTGTTAGTGTCCGAAGTAGAGTTACGAGGCGCCCCTAATTCAGCATTTTGCGTAAACAAGCCGAGTTGGCACGCCACTCTGGCTGCGTGGCGTACGTTCTTTGGTATAAACATGCTTATCCCCGCGACGTATTATGCGCCCCCTTAATAACAATACAGAAGTAACTAACGCGGTCCACTGGATGGTAAGAGGATAGTGACACCCACAGACATTAGAATTATGGTAAGATAGGCCCGTTGTTATTAACTAAGTTGGAATGCCTCGTATTAGTCTCCCTTGCCGTACTGTTCACACCATAACACAGCAGTACTTGACACCGCTGTTTCAGATTCTGTGCTGTTATAAGAAAAAGGAAGATAATAATATTAAGGTACATAGGTGTGGCTACGATGCTTCTGGAGTTGAACTACGAAAAGTTCTACCACCTTCATATGTTACGGAACATTTTACTGAAGCTTATTTATAAACAACACTACGTTTCCTTCCAGTGTTTTTAAAAAAAATCTTAGTTTTAAAAAAAAATCTTAGATTTTTTTTATATCACGGAAAAAATAAAAGAATTAATACAAAATGGCGATTTATCGAATACAATAAACATACAATATTTCTAGACTTTCAACGATAATTTCATTATTATTATAAACGTGCGTGTGCGCACCGGAACGCAATTAAGGCAATTAAGTCATTTACTTAGTAATGAAGACCCAGGCTAGTTGCTCCTCCTTAAGATAATATCTGTATTTATAGTAAACTATACACGGCGAAACTGTTACTGTTATCTACACAAATAAATATAATTGTTTAATTAAATTATTCCTACGATATCGTAACATATTATAAAAACTATGTTTCAAACTTTTTCGGTCTGTCTATAGGGATTTTGCAAAATGGCTGAAATGAATTTCACACAAATACGAAATGAATTCAAGAAGAATAATGTACGCTATGTTTATGTCGAAATATCTGATAGTTTCTTTTGTGTTAGAAGTAGAAAATGAAACCGCATTTTAATTGACAATAAATGGAGATTATTGCTGTCCGTCTACATCTGTAATTCAATCAGACCAAGGATCATATTTGGTATGTCCAATATATATCAGTTTCAATACTTATAACTACGTAATTAACCCGAATCTGCCTTACCAATTACATGCTGAGTAATTTCTCACAAAACTACCCCTGATATAAGGATCCAGAAATATAAGAATCAATGATGTCGATGCAGGCAAAAACGTTTTTATGTCAACTAACGAACCGTATATTTGAATATTACCCTATCTTGAATATTTTTTAAATAGTCAATAATAAATACAGGGAATATCTAAGACAAAAAATTCCCGGCACGTTGAAGCTAATTAGAGAGAGATGCAATTAAAAACTCATTAACTCTTAATTGTCTTAAACTAAAGATAATTCGTACATACACTGGCTGAATGAGTTCAACAATAATCGAGTCTAGACCAGGGACCATTGAATCGATACCGAGAAACTGGAATTAGCCGACCCGGCGCAGACCGCTAATTTTGGGTAGCCTATAGATATAGATCTAGATATAGCTAGATACGGCACTAATAGCCATCGATCGCACCAGATATAGCCAATGGGCCAAACCGAGATGGAACCAGAATTGGTCTTGTATTTTTTAATGCGCGGGATAGATTTGTCACTATCGACGAGGATTGAGTTGTGGGTGCCGTAAACACACATACAAAACACATGACCTAGAAAAGTAAACTATAATTATTACAGAGAGAAGTATCATAAATTGTGCTGTTTATGGTATCGTGAACATTAATTAATTTGTTGGAGAAAATTGCAGTTATATTTAATTTACGGGCCAACCTTTTACTCTTACTTATAAGTCAGAAGTAATCGAGTGATTTTTTGAAATAATATTAATAATTTATTCAGTTTAACTAACAATACTCATTACGTTATTGAAAATATTTACAATAGTTAATGTAAGTCGAATGAAACTATATTTAAGGGGCTTGCTATAAATCATATTTATTATGTTAATGTAAGCTTTACTCTTTAATTTTTAAGTTTTTGTTATTTTCCTAAATACTATACTTATATCTCTTCTCATACTCTAATTTTGTCCTGTTTAGGTTATATTCGTTCTTTCGGAACATCATTCTGCGAAAACATCTCTTCTTATATCTTTGCTGAGTTTCGCAATTTTTCAGATATTGTAATATCTGCAATTGCTTCACATATTTATTTTACGGACCTTCAAAATTAATATTCACATCACCTTTTTCATAAGTCACCCCGGGACCTTTATATGCCCTATAAACTGCCGAATTTCAAATGTCTAGGTGATTCGGCATTTGATTCAGGGCAGGTCAAGGGAACAGAATCTGCGAGCCGCAGTGAGCGGGCCTGTAATTGGTCGTAAAGTAACCGGGCCCTTTCAATCCTTTATTTTACGAGGGCACCCAAAATTGTAATTTTATTTTTCTTTTCGATGTTCTGCGCAATTAATTGGGACCGCTTTTCCTGTTCGAGCTGCTTTTGATGGTTTGCTGCTGAACGCTGTTCCTCCTCAGGCATTTCTTGTACTTGGAAATGCGCATCTTTAATTATCTAAACATTGGTTATAGCGAAAATATTACAGCTACCGTTTTTGTTATGAGGAGAATTTTTCGTAATATTTATATTAGCATATTTAAAGTCGACCCGAATTCTTTTTTGCTTGAGTTAAAACTGGTAATTTGTTCTAAATTAATGTCATATCTAATTTGGTAGTACTGGAATTAGTTCGTTGTAACGGCATTCCACTCGACGGTTACAATTACATCATTGACGGTTAATGTACACCCCTATTTTCTTGTGTATTATAATTAGATGTCCCCAAGCTGCAAGTGCCACTTAACTTCAAGTGGCATTGCCGGTTACCACCATAAAACCGACAAGTTCCAGTTCTGTACTCGGTATAATCTTATTATCTCTATAAATGTAAGTTTGGATGTTTATTATAGAACCACTTAAAGACCAGCTGAATGCATTTGCATGAAATTTGGTTTATAAATTTATGACCTGGATTAATAATTTCTTTCTAAAATCGATCCTGAAATCCACGCAGATGAAATGGCGGGTATTCGCTAGTAAATAAACCAATACAGCTTTCTAGACTCATCTACCGCGAGTGTCCTTGACACATCTAGAGACGATTACATGATTAATTTGGTAGACCCAGAAAAGTAAATCTATGTCGTTTAAGCGTCACAGCAGTTACCGGCAATTTTTTTGGCAACATAGGCTTACGGGCTCGTAACACATATAATAGCTAACTAGCTACATGAGGTAGTGGCGGGTACCATTCAGAAATAGTTTCCAAAATTTTTAGCTGAAAAGTTGTCAAATATGTTTCTCAAACGTCAGCTAAAAATGGTCTCAAGAATAAATTTAATCTCTAGAATCTGAATTTTCCACGGGCGAAAAATTAGATTCTAAGAAGATCCATAGGCCCTAAAGAGGAATTCTAGGTAGAACTGCAGGTCGCGGATTCCTCGTTTAATTTCTGCTGGAGTTCGAACCCAAGACAACATTCGTATCGGTATGATGATCGCTGCGTCACACACATCCTCAATAAGGATACACAAAATAACCTACATAAACAAGTTCGGTGAACTTCAACCACCATGATATTTGGCATTCGTTTGAACTAACCATTTCCGACGTCCTGACAGACAAAAGGCAACAGAATGAGTATTGTTATGGAAATTATATTTTTTCGAGTTACGCAAAACCTAAAAATAGTTCCAACGTAAATGTTGTTTTACTATATGTGTGTTCTTACATTGATATATTGGACTGTGACTAAATAAATAAAAAATGTGAGTACTTACCTGAAGTCGACCACAGAAGCGTTGCTGCCCCTGAGGACTATGTTGGAAAGCTTCGAATAAGTATGTCTCCGTTACCAAATTGTAAATAGGTACTTACTACCTACATACTACTATTACCTACCACGCGCTTTACTGGCTAATAATTCTGATTCGAAGGGTGCGGTAAGAAGGAACTTATCTGAGATATTCCAACTTAGTTCTCAGGCGTAGCAACACTTCCGTGGTTGACTACAGGTAGGATTCTAATCTTATTTGGGGTGAACTACAAATGCTCACGATCGGCAATTGACACCTACCATCAGGTGAACTGCATGTTCTTTTTTTACTTCATCATATAAAAAAGACATTAATCTACGTGTACTATTTAAGTAGGTTCTATGTACGATGTTGTAAAACGCCGCTTTCTATCGCGCGTGCAATGGTTGATGCATTGCGGCATCACAGCGGTATCCTGTTCGATTAATTTTATCCCAGACTCGTACCTATCTTTGGCGCTGCGTAGAACAGTCTGTACCATTATAAATGGAATCGTTTCTCCGAAACTGGCACGTTTGTTAGACACGCATTGAAAGATGGTCGCTAGTGTGCCACGCAAAGTTATTATATGAATTTGTCTTTTTTATATGATGCAGTAGCAAAGGAGCATGCAGTTCACCTGATAGTAAGTGGCAACTGCCACCCGTGGACATTTATAATCCACTCCAGGTAATACTAGAATCCTACCTGAATTCGACCACAGATCCGTTGCTACCCCTGATGACTAAGTTAAATGTCTCGGATAAGTTAGTCTCCCTTAACACACCCTTTAAACCAGAAGACAGAAGCGCTTAACACTACTGTTATTAGGCCGACATAGGCGTGGCGGTGGTGCCGCTGAAGTTGAACCACAAATGGTTCTACCGCCTTCTGAGATTACTTCATACTTTAGGCTTTTACAATGTCAGCTTCTATAAAAAATATAATTACGAACAAACCGATATAATATTTTATGTATAGGTACATATGTACAGAAGATCAATCCGATTTCCCTGCAATTATTGAGAAATTCATTACAGGCGTTTCATATGGCGTGCGGGGAATATTAAGTTCAGCTAGTTTCAATCTTGTCCTTATAAGTTTAAAGACTACGTGACGAGCGTTCGTGAAGGGAAAAATGTTAGTCAGACAGTTCTACTGCATTAATCAAGTTTTTCGGTGGATTCTACTCAAATTAATGCACTTTCGGTTCAGAAATTGCTGATGTAGCTTTAAATGTATTTCGGAAGTTTAATATCTAGCTGGTACGTTCTTTGTGCTATGATAGCGAATAAATAGTCAAAATATATACTATCTCTCTGAGTTTCATTGAAAACAGAGTATCTATATAAACATAAATGACCGAAAATGTAATTCAAAGGACCAACAACCTCGGATAGCATTATTTACTTATAGTGATCATTTGTCACATTCTATTCCAAAAATTTGTCAAAATCATAAAATATATTCTAAAACAAACATATATTATTGTATTACTTCGGTTGTATTTGAAAAAACATGTTACGTAAACGTCACATCCACTTTATTCGGTAACTATTAAGACTACAGAGTCGAAACTTAGTAAATAAGTGTATTCTGTAAACCTTACAGAATTACGTATCAAAATAAAAAATAATTTAAATTTAGGGGGGCACCTCATACATGAAACTGAAACTAAAAAAAAATCATCTTACCTATATGTGTGGGGTGTCTACAGAAAAGTCTTCAAAAGTGATGTTGAGGTTTCTAAATCCATTTTTTCTTAAAGTCGATTGTTTGAGAAATAAGTCCTTTCAAAGCGGTAAACTGTGTGTCTCCCAACGCCCCCTCTAAATTTTAAACTAAGAGAATGAAAAATCTGGAGGATAAAACATGTGTTGTAGATGTCAAGAAAAACTTTCAACAAAAATTGGTCGAACATGATACAGATGACAGTTTTTGAGATATAGCATTTTTTCAAAAACCGGATAACATAACTTTGTAATTCATACAAACACTATCAAAAACAAACTTATGTTGGTAGTTGGATGACTGTTCAACTTTATATATTATTTAATGATAATGGTACGAAACCCTTCGCCTGCGAGTACGATTCGCACTTAGCCGGTTTTTTTTCTGTTAGTAACTTCTTCGACTTTATGCAAAAATCCAAAGAGTACTCAAAATAAAGATATTTATTACCTTACGTTCGAACGTGTAGTAAATGACTATATTTTATGATGATGAACGTTATGGTCAGAGTAATTTAGTTCGCATAAAACATTTATAAAGACTGTAACTTATTTAAAAACTAATTACTTGCAGAATTATGAGCTCTAGTTAAACTCGGTGCGGCTCGCGAATTTATGGACGTACCAACTCTTCAACGACATGAAACCGGTTTAATTAATTAAGTCAGAATTTTAGAAGTTTTAACAGAATTTGTAGCATCCTCTGGGAGAATGATAGCACCAACTCTCCATGGATCTGACCAACCATGTTAAATGCCTTCAAATATATTATCACGTTAAAGTTTTTGCGAACTTTTTATTAACTCGCTGTGTTAGAGTATTGGGTCAAAATTTGCGTCATATTTTTAATTACCTACACTCAACCGATTGACCTAAATTGCAATGCTTTTGCGACTTCCATGCCAATGAAAAATGTTATATTTACTAAACTAGATATCTTCGACGTGTTTATGATTGTGGGTTTCAGTTATCATCATCGGGTCATCTTAATAAGTACCGTTACTTTTAGTACATGTCTTAACTAAAAGCTTGCTTTTTCTTTTATGATAATTTTACAAATCATTTACATTTTCAATGAGATAACTACATACTCTGGGAACATTAACTTTGGATGTTATCAGCGCATATTAAAGTAATCAAATACATTAATGATTTCTTTTAATAGCCCTTCAATCTTTCATGGCATCGGACAAAGACTAAATCCAAAATATGCCACATCGTTATCTCGCCAAGAAATTCGACAATCTGAAACAATCAAGTCATGAAAAAGAAGGAATATTAAAACAGACTGAAATTTTCGGCCTCGACACATTCCGAGACACTTGAAAAGGCTTTTTGGCCTTTTCAACCATTCAGAAGCATTACTTTTTAATGACGTGGCTGAAAGGGCTTGAAAGCGTGCAGCGGTCAAGTCTTTAGCTTTGAGTCTCGACGTAAGAGCTATCAATAATCTAAACCTCTTTGATGGACACGTATAAAAATGAGAGCAAAAACCAAATATTTTTATATAACACAATTTATTGTACAGAATATATCATACGACATCGTCCAATTTGCTCTCATCCTGTAATCTGAGTAATGAACTACAATAAACTATTTATTAGATCTATATGATGACGGCAAAGTGAAATTGACATTTCAATTAAACGCAAATTTCAAAACGCAATAAGTTGTATTATCGTATAATAGTCGGCGTAAAAATTCTCTTCTTCGAAGAGAAGTGAAAAAGGCATTCTCTTAATTTCTAGTACATAAACTATCATGAAGGTATATTATATTATTCATAAGGCACGTACCTATATAATACCTGTGCATAACAATTAATAAATACAATATTAATAATCATAATAGTATATACTATGAACAAATTATCCAAAAGGACGCTGATATGTAAGTAGTAAGAATAGTATAGTAAGTAAGTGTAAGTAATTTTTAAAGGTGGTAGAACCCTTTGTAGTTCTACTCCGGCGGCACCACCGCCACACTTATTTCTGCCTAATAACAGCAGT
>DWRA01005113.1:0-10190 GCA_018250295.1 Spathilepia clonius
CTTTTTAGCATTAAGTCCGCCTATTGTACCACTATTAATTTTTTGGTCAATAAAGAATAAATAAATAAATAAATAAATATATAATCTATAATAAAACACAATTGCACTTAGCAGAGCTTATCTGATATTAGTTCTAAATGCCGCATTAATAACATCATGTTGAAGCTTCTAGATAAGATAACACCATATCGCTTTCCCGATGGTACATGTTTATACAAAATGTAAGTCAAAGGTAGTCAATCGTCTGTGGTTCGACTCCAGGCACCACCGCCGCACTTATTTCTGCCTAATAACTGTGTTAATCGCTGTACTTTTTTGGTTTAAAAGGTATGGTGAGAGACATGTTTATTCAACGCATTCCAACTTAGTCCTTAGCGAATCTGCGGCCGATCTTACGTAGGTGTGTAATCTGGGTTTGATTACAGATGTCCGTGGGCGGCAGTTGCCATTTATTATCAGGTGTACTAATGCTCGTTTGCTACTTGTATAGCATAAATAATATTTACAGCTATCATCCCTGTACGCTTTTAATATGTACGAATATTTACGACATTACGAATTAAGTCGTAAATATGTGGCGGAGTGCGACAATGTGGATGAACAATATTACGTACAATTCACATGTGTTGACGTCATGAAAAACCTATTTATTTAGATACACATCTGTTTCACGTAAAAGATATGCGAGTCATAAACGTTATATATGAAATTATTATAAAATACATTGCTATTATTTATTTTCGCTTTTTATATATAGGTATGTAATGGAGTAGCAAACGATCATGAAGTCCGCTTGATGGTAAGTGGCAACTGCCGCCCACGCACATTTGTAATCCACTCCAGATAAGACCAGAATCTCAACTGAAGTCGATCACAGATGCGTTGCTACTCCTGAGAACTAAGTTGAAATGCCTCGCTAAGTTTGTCTCCCTTACCACACCCAATCGCTTACAATTTTGCTAAGTGTATTTATAAATAATGCTTTATTTTAGACTGTACAAAATGTTAATATGCTTTTTGGACTGTAAACCCATCTATAGAATTAAAATATTTGTTTTCAGAGCTAATAATTCTGCGGAAGAAGAGTTAAATTTCCAGACTATTATCGATCGCAGTAGCGATCTCGGTGGGGGAGTACTGTAGCATACGCTCTAAATTTTAATATTTTTAATTAATTACATAAAAACTTATTCTGCGATTAAAATATAGGTACATTAGAAACTTTTTACAAATGTTAAAAAACATTAAAAAAAAGACTTGATGAAAAGTGTTCCAAATTATGACAAATGTTTTTTTTCCTTCTGACAATTTGAACATTATAGTGTGGTGCAAAATTTTAACGGAGTTTTTTTGAGATCACTATCCACATCCACGCTATAATTTCTATTTGTTAAACTCATTATTTGTCTTACTACTAGGCACTAGGCTCTCCTCTCAGAGTGAGAGGCTTATGGGTCATACTTCACCACGCCCGTCGAGTGCCTAGGGCATGTCTAAATGATTATAATATTTTCTTTGGACCTTTTTAGGTAACTTTCAGGTTGAGAACTTTTTAAACAACTCTCAATTATGCGATTATTAATTTCTTACACGGATATAACTAAATCGGCAGTGCGTGTTGGGATTGGAACCTTGGACCCCCTGATCGAAAGATCGATTTAGTAACTAGGATTCACTGCGTTTTTGGCTAATAATCTCACGCAACCAAATATATCTGTTGGCAAAAGCTTAAAACACTTATTCCAGTACACTTATTTAAGCATAAAAAGTAAAGTGACCTTCATAACCGAGAACTAGACGGCCAATTTTCATAAATCTATGTAAAAAACAGCGTAACTTCATAGTAATAGCAGACTGTATAAAAATGTCAAAGTTCACGAATATTTTCACTATAATGAGTGCCTGTGTGTACTGTGTGCCAAACGGTTTCTTAATACCGATTTGGTCTGAATTGGTGGACAGCATCAAAACAACGATCCAAGCAAAAACATTGAAATCTATACTAACAATAGACGATATGGGGAAAAAAGTGTCATTCACGGCTTTTACCAATTGGTGACGACGAATTACCAATTGGTATTAAGTAGTAGAACCATTTGTAGTTTGACTCCGGCAGCACCACTGCCACACCTATTTCTGCCTAATTGCATCAGTGTTAAGCACTGCTGTCTTCTGGTTAAGAGTGTGGTAAGGTATACATACTTATGCGAGGCGTTCCAATTTAGTCCTCACCTTGTTGACCTTCGAATTCAAAGATATATTGTATATCATTTTATAATAAACTGTGTGCGATTTATCCCATTTTTATTTCCATACAGAAACATAATCCAACAAAGGATTCTGACTCAAAAATAACGTCTTTTCTCGTTTTCTTCATCTGATATAGCCTTTGAAATGGATACACAAAGTGGCGCCAGATGTAAAATTTTCCACGCTGCTTTCCCGACTAGTTTAAATATACTTGCAGGTACCGCTGTATCTTGTCCCTGTAGTCTTGGGACCAGAATAGAGCTACGGTACCCCCTGCATAATAAAAGGAAGGTAAAAGGTGGCTTCCAAGGTTGTGGGCGGCAAAAGTAGACTTGAACTGTCCAGCTAGCGACTCCAGGAAGTATGACGGTATGTGTAACCACATGTCGCCGTAAACAATGGAAGGTGTGGTGAATGTTCACCAGAGCAGAGCCTAGTAGAAACGACGCGCTCAGAAGACTCCGGTTGCGTTCCTTTGTCGGAGTCCTCCACGAAGCGTTGAGGACGGTGATCGTGAAGGTTTCAGTGATAAGAAATTCCACATAAATGTCGGTGGTGGTGGTGGTGTCGCTCCCACAGCACCGGGTACCTTTGGAAGGTTTCCCCTTCGAGTCCATAAAAAGGGTACCGTTGTGTCTACCGCTTTCTTAATGCAACACAAAACGCTTTCAGCGGTAGAAGCTATTAAACGTTAAACATCTTTAAATCAACATTTAATTTGATTCAGACGTTTTCAACTGGAATAATTTATTTCGTTGTGTAATAACTTGAAGCCTTTAAAACACCCTTCTGCTCTGGGATATTATTAGAAATGCTATTACGATTGACTGAGTTCCTTGGACGTTATTCACTTTTATAAAAATAAATAAAATTGTAGTGTGTTTGTAATGTCAAAATAACTGTTTTTACCCTATGCATAAGATACTAGTCATATACGGTATCAAATTATAACTAAAAATAATTTTAAAAAATTTGCCTGTCTGTGTGTTTGTTTAAGTTAATCTCGGAAACGGCTTTGCTGATTTTCACGGACAAATAGCGGGTATCATAAGGAGAGCTTTAAACTACTCTTATTTGAGAACATGTTTTAGGGTTTCGCGCAAAAAGAAATCTCATGAAAACTACAGTACGCGCCCCATTTCGTCAAAATTGTTTAAGGGATAAAATTTTTCGCGCCACATTACTTTTGTTATAAACGCGGGTAAAGCCGGGGCACAGCTATTAGGAAATAGATTTTACCGTCCGTGTACCAGAATTAGATCTTACGCGTCAAAGTTACTGGACGTCTGTGTTTCAAAGCAGCTATTAGTACGTTCGGAAAAATAGTATAATGCTTTAGTAAGATGAATAATCTGCGAGCGCGATCGATAGCGCTGCGGGGTTGAGGGGTTAGGGGCTGATGGGGGTGCGAGGAAGGTGCGGGCCAGAGGGCTGGGGAGACATTCATTGAGAACGTGTGGGCGGCGCGCGTGGGCGACTAGCTTATAAAGCGCCCGCGGCCCGCCCTGCCTACGTAGTCGTGCCGCGATCGTCATACGAGAAGTATAGTGATAAAAGTGCATTTTCCAGCAACCGAGCTTAAAGTAAGTACTAATTGGTTTTTGTTCTAATCAAGCAACCTGTTTAACATTTCTGTTCCACACTGTTTTTAATTTCTGACTATTTTGTTTATATTTTTAATTAAATAATTGTTTCAATATGTTATATGATTAATTAAATAGTTGTTAAATAATTTAAAAATACAGTTATAATTAAGTAACGTTAAAAAAAACAAAAAATATTATTGAACAAAAGCTGATTTTAATATAAGTGTAATGTTTAAATGTGTTAAAATATATTTTAAATCAGGTACTTTTGTTCTAGAATGTGGCCTGTTCTATTTACCTACTTATTGGGTCAAGCGATGACCTACCCCCTTCAGGCTTGGCCCGCTTACCCTCAACCGGCTAGAGAGTACCCAGATGAAGATTATTATTATTATGCACCAAAAGTGCAATATTACTACGATGCGCCAGCCATAAGCGTTCCCGAAGTCTACGGCCAAATACCCAATGCTTACTTCTACGATCCCTATGGACACTTTGCTAATGAAGCGCCAAAACGACAGGAAGAGAGATTAGCCGCTTTGCCTATTGGACAGGAGACCTGGTTTGAAAGCGATGCTGATCCAAACTGGCGATCCAGCAATGTTGATGACGTTAGTGCAGCTTTCCTTGATAACCTGATTCTAACTCAGATGGCCCAAGACGCTCAAAGACGGCGAGAGAATGCCCGCGCCGCCTTCCCTACACCTGATTATGACGATAAAGATATTGAAGACGAAGATGTCAGGGAATTAAAGGCTTTAGCCGGGAAACCATTATACCATGTGCCGAAAACAGTTCCTAGAATTGAAGAAGATGACTACGTTGGTGATGATTCAGACAGCTTCATTAACTGGAACGGAAACAAGAGAAGCATGACAACAGCTGCGCCTATCATCGATACCGAAGCACCGAAATCGGGCGAAAAAGAAGTAATGGTTCCTCGCCCGGCACAGAACCCAACACATCAAAACCATCACTCAAAACAAAACAGAAAGAATTCATCGTTCTACAAGACCATTGCTCAGATGTTGGAGACACGCAATCACGTAAGTATATTAATATCTAAAACGTTATTCATCTCGCCATAAATTTGCAACACCAATCACAGTAACATTCAAAGAAGTATCTTATAAGTACATTATATAGATATTCGCTATAGATTGTGAAACCCCCAAGTCTAAAAATAACTTGGCCGGGCCGGGGGTGGTGGGTGACACAGCGCAGAGGCCGGGTCATTCGGGGCGGGCGGGGAGCGGAGAACCAATATCACCTAAAATCCTCTTCTGAACTAACCCACTTTGACGCGATCGTTTCATGAATGAACTTTGACACTTAAACTTTTCTTCACAGGGTGACTCGAAACCACGAAGAATTGACAAACGGTTCGTAGCTACTGACTCCGACCTGGTTGAAGAACTCCGAGGATTAAAACATCACATCGCCACTTAAACGGATACTACTGACTATCGCCAACAAATATGAGACTGAGTATTATGTAGAGTTATAGGCACTTGCGGCAACACGAAACATGCGACCTGATGCAACAATCGCGAACCAGGCAATCAAAATGATAAAAAAAACTTAAAATGTAATGAACTTGTCCTATTGTCCTTCCTCGTTTTTTAACTCTTTATCGCTCGATTTTAATGCCGAACTTAGAGTAATTTTAAATTAAAATCATTATTCTTTAATAATATTTCACATTATGCCCAAATTCTACCTTTTGTGGCTTTTGTAGAACAAATTTCTGAGTATTCATCTTCATCGTGCATTAGGTAAACCTAAGATATCAGTCTGGTTTTCAATCCTTTTTGATTCTTTACTAGTTTGATAATAGATGTGTATTGTAGTCGTAACGGGAGTAAATGATCGTACAAAATGTGACTATAAATAATCAGCATCGAGCAAAGGGTTTTGGGTTGTTTAGAAATTATAGTAACTTTTTAAATACGAGTATACTTATTAAGGTTCCCTTCACTCGGCAGCTGCATGATAAGTCGCACAAAATGTGCTGTTGTAAATATATTAGGTACTGATTGTCTAAGACTTATCGTTAGATAGAAAATAATGCATCTAAACGTTACATTCATCACGCAACTGTATACGCCGGTATATTTGAACCGAAGTAACTACTGTAGAAACAACATTACTTCAATGATGAATGGCACAAAACTTTATAGGCTTTCTTATTTTTGTAGTCTCTATATCCTAATCCTAGTCACTTTCCTCCATAAAAAATTGTATAGATACGTAACTCAATTTCACGGTAAAAATAAATAATAAATATTTGAACTATCGCAAATATAACTAAAATTTCAAAATTCATTAAGTTATCTAAAACAAAGCAGTGTAACATATGTTTTGTCCTATCTCTATTGAATTTTTTGGCCTAAAGTTTGTACTGTATATATTATTATTCAGGTGCTAAATATTTATTTATTTCTTCGGTCTAAGACAGACAATACCAGAGATCTTATTGCAAAGCAAAGATATAAAACATAGTATACATTTGTAAGAAAGGAATGATTCTCGCGGGAGGCAGAGGATTAGGTGATATTTTAGCTTTACAGCTTCTTAACTAATGTTTGTATTACAGCAGGTCTAAAAGACCGACGCTGAAGTTAAAACGAACTTCGTCCTACCCTAAAGGAGCTTTGTAATTTTTCTATGTAACCATTTCCACCGTGCATCTTATTTTTCATGTATAACTACTGCGCCCTTAAATATCTTTCAAAGTACATATCTGTTTATAATAATGTCAAATTACCTAATTTCCTGTTGTTTATAAATATTGATCCAATTCCTAAAAATTTATTACTTACATACTTAGTTCGTAATTTTAATACCAATTAATGTCACCTGTAAAGTATTACTACGTGTTAATATAGTTATCGTTGATATAATTTGTAACTAGATTTTTGATTTATTTTTATCATTATCATTGATTTTTTTCTGTAAATTGTAAGCATTTATTTCATGGTAGAATAATGCCTTAATTAATGTCATGTAGATAGAAAACGAATATTTAAACTGTAAAATGGCGAACTATTATATTACTGTAATTTTAGCATGAAAATTTGGCTCAAAATATCACTTTAGATACATACACAACTATCCATTTATATTTTATATAGAATGTATTAGTGTATTTTTATGTTTTATTTTAAATAAATATGGATACATTTCCGATACCTAGAAACTATAATAATGTTGTATCCTATTAAAGGAAAGAAATAAAATGAATTCAAAGCAAAATTGCATTTTTATTCGATACCTGGACAATTATCATTAAAACATCTCATCGTTTTTTATTATAAACTTGTATACTTTAGATAGGAACTTATTTTCCTTTTAAAGTAAAAACAGACAAAAAATAGACGCGGTATTAGCTGCGAACCTATTAGAATGGGATAACAAAAATAAACAAACATAATATACAATTCTAAATGTGGTATAACCCATAGTGGATCGACTCCGGCGGCATCACCGCCACACCTATTTCTGCCTAATAACAGCAGTGTTAAGCGCTCCTGTCTTCTGGTTTGAAGGGTGTGGTAAGGGAGACTTACTTATCGAGGCAACTTAGTCGTAAGGGGTAGCAATGCATTTGTGGTCGACCTCTGGTAGGATTCTAATCTTATCTGGGGTAGACTACAGATGTCCATGTGGGGCAGTTGCCACTTACCATCAGGTAGACTACACACTCGTTTGCTACTCCATCAAATAAAAAAAATGATGGTAACGATGACTGTAAATATTCACATAATAGCAACATAATATAACAGTAAGTAGTATAGTAGTAGTAGTTCGCATTATTATTTGCTGGCGCGTAATTCTGAAGAACACTTTCCTAAAACTATAATAATAAAACGGGTATTCCTTATTAAGTTTTTTTTTTGCTTAAGCTATACTTAGTATTGCCTACTAGAGGATCCTTGAGGGCTGAGGCCTGAGAATACGTACTTTACTCCACCCGTATATTTATAACGAGCGGCAAAATTTCAAGAACGCGTGACTAAGTCCTCCAATCCTTTAATGAAATATTTAAGTGTCCATCCATGTTACAGAGTAACATGTCAAAAACAATTCACCGATTATCGAAATTCTTCTTTCTTTCAATTTTCAAAGGATAAACACATTATCCTAGGAACAATGACTATAAAGTAGTACTCAATTTAATCTCTTTATGAGATACATCTGTATATCACCCTTATTTAGTAAATTTCCTGTTATAAACTTATATAAGCAGAATTTTTACGAAAAATTTTATGTACTGCTGAATGAGTTACAAATGTATTAATGTAATGCTATTAATTAGATACCTTTTTATAAGGCCCTCTATACTACATATGTACTTACAATACGAATCGTCAGGTAGATAGTTATGTAGTTATAATATTAGTCAACGGCCAATATCTACCAAAATAACTTCGATGTCCAGTAAATAAAACAATATTCATGAAATTATATCAGTACAGTGTGATTTGATTATATTCCTCTCCATTTTCTAGTGGACCATTGCCATCAATTTATATTTTAGGACTAGTTGTGTCCCGTGGTTTCACCCGCGATTAGAAAAATATAACATAATATACTTACATATAATCGTTTTTTTATCTCAAACAGTGTAAACAAAACAGGTTTTTATTGATTTGCATTGAACCCTAACATATTACTCTATTATATTATACAGATAGACAAACAAACAGGCAAAAATGTAATAATATTTTCTTTTGTTGCACGTATTGTATATATATTTTCACATGCATTCAGTAAAAAGCAGTTATTTTTACATTACAAACAGTCATTTCTATTTTATTTATTATTATTAGATACTTGGAGAAAACATCGCTTCTTTGGAAATGTTTATGAATATTCATCACCCTGAGATCAGGTAAATAGATACGTAGGTATACCTACCTATATTTTCACCTCTGACCTTTCCTTTAAGGAGCCGGGTTCTCGGGAGCGCGCCCACACGTTGCTTTCTTTCTGCTCAGAAAGTCAATAAATACGGACGCGATTGCTTCGAAGAGTCTAAGTTACCCTCATTTATAATGCATGACGGATTTTCATTAATTAACTGAGATATTGGATTTACGGGTTGATTGTACTGTGGTTTTAAAATATTTTCAAGCAGGGTTTTATATTTTTATAATCAATAAACCTCAGCCTATCAACCTGGGGGTCCTTGATTCGAATACCCAGTACCTACACACCTATGATTTTTCAACAAATATTTGACTCTTGCTATAAGGGTGGAGAAAAAACATTAAAAACCTACATGCCTGAATTAAAACTAAGTTTTGGTATTACTAGTGTGAATTGTTTCATATTAACTAATAAACAACAAATGTACTACTTCTTTATGTACATTTGTTAAATAACTGTGACAACTAAATAGAAATAGAACGTCTTGGAATCGTAGAGTAAATAACATTTATTTTATAGATTTTTGTAAATCAAACCCCTAGGTGTCAATGTTTTAATTAAATAGGTTGCTGTCAACTTGTCGGCTGTCATCGCTGACATAAAATTCATTGTCAAATATCAATGTCATTTCTCGGTTTAAAGAAAACTTTCAAAATTTAAGATCTTACGAATTTGGTAAATAAATATTACCAAGCTTACTAAATATATGTTTACTATGAATCGAACAAAGTAACGAACTAAACGGCATTAAAAGTTTAATTACAAGGCTTTCTTATTAATCTCAATCAATATGGTAAGCTATGAGTGGAATCTAAAGTTATTGTACTACCGTTACTCGACCTAAGAAATCCACGTCAGAAGTGTTTTATTTTGTTTGTGCAGATGCGAAGAGCTAAAGGGTATCAAGACTTAGATGATAATGCAGGGGAAGGACGAGCACCGGCGCCACCGATGCCTCCTCCACAGGAAATCGAAATGGCATCTGTGTCGGTCGTCCCCGACGGTATGTAAATAACGAATGATACACAAACAAAAATAATTTATAGCGGTAAACATAAGTTCTAGTATATCTCTGTATGTTTATAATATTCCCTACTTAGTAATAAGCAAACAGGCTATTCATTTGTGTACGAAAGAGAAAGTTAGTTTATTGACCAAATATAGAATTTATTTAGAGGAATAGTCAGTCCAGTAAACAAACATAAAATTCATTTTTGCATAAATAAGAAAAGGAAAGGAGCTGTTTTTTGCTTATTGAATTATATTTTGAAGATACAACTCTAATTTAAATTAGTACATATTCTTCTATATCTAATATAATTGTTTTTTTTATTCATTTTTTTTTTATATGATGGTGTAGCATACGAGCATGCAGTCCACCTGATGGTAAGTGGCAACTGCCACTCATGGACATTTGTTATC
>DWRA01005114.1:0-10190 GCA_018250295.1 Spathilepia clonius
CCACAGAATAATATATCAGAAATTTTGCACACATCAATATATTACAATTATTAATACAAAAGAATCAGAAAGTAAATAAACGTTTTTCATAACGTGTTCACAATAATTTCATTTATAATTGCGCAAGTATATTGGAACAAGGAAGCGTAACTCGGCTGGAAGTGGCCGAGACGGAAGGAGCGCACATTACTTATAATACAATATGCATGAACCAACCGCCGAGTGCGCTTGTTGCGAATTTTAGCAAATAGCGTGACTCGATGAGGATTCCCTGATGGGTAACCTGAAAATACGGATAAATGTTTCTATGTGCTTATTCGTATACTCGTAAATAACAATCATTTTAACGTAATTATTAATTTAATGGAGAATAATATATAGTAGAGAATAATTAACAATGAAAAACAATATATAACTAAAAAACAATAAAGTCACATATAATAATTCTTACACGTCACTTATGGCTGCTGGGTTTATTTAAATAATACGTTTGTAATTTTTTAGATATCCTAATACTAATCTAGACCATAAACGTGAAAAAGTGACGCTTGAGTCTCTTAATAAATTAGATACACGGGAATTATACATCAGTTTCCGTAGATACTCTGTGTTCACGTCATAAGCAATTTTTACTCCCCTCAAAGCCTAAAAATTATTTATGAACTACGTAAATGAATCTCAAAATAAATTATTCTTATGGCAGCAACAAATCATTAAGGCTTAAGCACCAGGTGAGCAATTAATACGCTATCCTTCTAAATCTCCATAAAAGCCGTTTAAAAGTTACGAGAGCCGGGAATATTTATCCCTCCTTGGGGTTAAAGAGGTGACCTCGAAAAACTCAGTACATTACTCACCCGAAACTCAAAAAGAATTTCAATTAAATAATTAATCGCAAGAAACTTTCGCGGATCATCCGTGGATAAAATATTGAAAAAAGGGTCAGATCGCACTTTTATGGTGCCATAATCGATGTTACAAGGGTCACTTTACCATGACTCCAACTCGTCACGCCCCCGATAATATTTTCAGCCGTAACACTAAAATAAAAATAACCATAAAGGACGATGTACAAAATCATGAAAAAGGGAAGCTCATAAAAGCAGATAGGGTGCTTATTTACTTAGCTATATGAGTAATCAAAGTTGCTTTATGGAAAGGTTTTTAGAGAATGGACCTCGTTTTATGACTGATATATGGGCAACTATTGTTGGGCCGAGGACTTACTTTAATTTTACGAGGAACATTGTAAGTTGCTTGACCTACTAGTGCGTGTACTGATGCTTTTAAAAATCACATATAAATTAATTGCTGTTATTTGATTTTTTTTATATGAAAAATGTACCCACCAAACAAGCAAAACATCTGCTAGCAAAACTGATAAGGGCAAGGCAGCGGCAATCGAATGTGACAAAATTCAGTGCTTTGAAATAAAATTGCATTTTTAATTTAAAAACTAATATTTAGAATTTAGCAATAGCCATGTTGAAATTCAGTCTCTTAATCGCGGGTCCCGGTCACGAATCTCAGGAACGTACCTATGTTTTTCAAAGACCTGTGCCCATTAGAAATTAATTATTTGTCACTTGCTACAACGATGAAGAAAACTTCTCTAACTGATGAACTATAGCGTAAATCTCTTTTACTCTGAGAGGCGACCCGAGCCAAGTAATGCGACAGTAATGGACAACACAGCAACAATAAACTTATTTTACGTTTCATATGTCCAACACTTAATAAAGAAAAGCCTGTCTAGTAAGTACTATAACATTAAACATGGAACTTTAAAAAGAACACAAGCAAACTTAAAGTGTAGGCTACGACCCAACATCCGTCCGCACGACACGCAGCGCGTGCCGCCGCATGCGCTACCCGGATTTAACGGAGTCTGAAACGTTCCAATCCCAACGCAAACGTTTGCCAACTGGAAAGAATGCGCTGTATTGATATTTGTGGACACGTCCACGATAGGGTCAAGGGGAGGGTTCAGTAATCGTGGAAATGATAAATATTTGGTCGTGCTCTTAGTATCTTTTGGTGGACTAAGTAGTCGTTGGAAATAATGAAAAATGACTTGAATAGTAATCAAATTGCACTCTTTGTGGCTATAGATAAGCGATTACTTAATACTGTTAATTATATAGAAAAGATGAAAAACAATTAACGTCGATATAGAATTATATATTTGGATAACAAAAAAAAGCCTTTTCGAATATATTAAGATCTTAGCCATGTTAACAGCTACACTTTCGTGCTATTTGATTGTTACTACATAAGCTAAAATGTATAGCTTAAGTCAAAGTCAATAAGTAATGGCACAATTTCTTCGCCAAAACTAGAACGAGAAATATTTTATATCTCCACGTAAATAAGTCAGCAAAATTGAAATAGATTATTGGAGAGTCAATATAAACAGGAAACATTAATCGTGACGAGTTATCTGTACCGGGAGTTACTCGGAAAACGTTTTCAATAACGTATCCGAGGAAAACCAAGCACCAGAGACCAAGCACGGAACGTCTTCAACAGATGAGATAGAGGAAATTGATTTTATCTTACTTGTTCTTGGTTTAGTAAGAAATTGTCTATTTTGACGGTAGATGCTTTTATTAAAATATCTTTGATAAAGAGGATGTTTGATGTCAAGAGCCTTTTAAAGATAAAACCTTATTATGTTGTTGAAGAAAATATATGTATGGAAAATCAGAATCAAAGAAGTGAAACTATATATATTCTAGGATTACATACTAGTTTTATATACAGAGATTTTTTGCACTGAATGAAAGCTTTAGAAGGCAATTAAATGTACATCTCGTACTCTCTTAGTCAGTCTAATAAGCTAGACTGTAAAACCGATATAGACTAAATTTCATACATCGACAAATGCTATATTATAGATAGGTTAACGTAACCAGGTCAGATAATTTTTATGGAACACCCACATAAAGACGAGATTAAATACACTAATTCTCAGAACCAAACACTAACGAAGATATTGCCAGACTATTCTACTCTACATCTAGATTATTTTACTTCATTCGCGACACCCAACTGGACTCATTTTCACGCATCGAATTATACATATGTTACTCACATACAGAACTACAGTTATGTCTTTGTCAGGCTCCTCGCAACTAAGTCAAGGATATTGAATATGGATGAAAATAAACAGATGGACTATTTACTTTCCTCAAAAGATCTACAGTAATAAAATTTTATTGCATCATCAAAAGTATACATAATCAGATGTATGGTTATTTGCAAAAGGTGTCGTTATCTGTGTCTTTTATTTTTACTTCTGAAATAATTAGAATTTTTCATATGAATCCAGTAAATATGTACGCAGGGAGACTCATAAATAATAAAAATACAGAAATAAAATTCAATACATTAGAAACAAATACTTCACATACTTATATTAATGATAAGTATTACGTCAATGTCCAAAAAATAAAGTTAAATCGACAAAATTGAAATTGAAAGTACTCAATATTTTGAAACACTTATTAAAATATGTATGAATAATTTTCCAATAATACGACTGCAAAACAAAATAAAAGTACTGACCGTTACGATATGAAACCGTTTGGGTAAAGCGTTCTCAAATCACAATTCTAAAGTTTATTCACATCCACAACGATCTAGCGTGAAATTCCAGTGGATTTCTCTCATACGATGTTACATTTATTTTGAAAATCTGCGGCGAAGCAGGCTCAAGTCAAGTGAATGGGGAATATTACGTGTGATACACAGCTTTGATGTATCAAAGTAAATTCTATTTCCGATGGAGCACCGTATTTTATATGGCGATGTTTCATATAATTACGCACTTGAAGCGTTGGGCCTTACGTATTATTTATTGGGCTCGTGTGAGGATTTGCTGACTTTTGTTTGTGTTTTGAATGTTTTATGTGCAAACGGGAATATTAATGAAGAAGGTGAACGCATTTTGGGTGTACATCATTTATTTAAATATACGTAATGAACGTTTAACGAATAATGAAGACTAAAAACAATAAACATTGAGTTGTTTCAATTAATGCCCCGCTAAGTAAGTCAGATGTAGTTATGTCATTGTTTTGACATATTATGGAAATCTCAATAAAATTTTAAGTGGATACTGTATACTGTATTTTAAGTGGGTACTGTATACTCGAAAAAGTCTTTATAAGAACATAATTATTATTTATTTATAGCGATAAGAAATTATATCAAAAGCCAAATCAGTAAACCCTGAGTAATCTATATTTCTGTTAAAGTAATTTAATAAAACGCATTGGAAATAAAACTTTCACTTGTTTTATAAAATTAAAATACCCATCATACAGATTATCATTATCAAATATTGATTTAGAATTGATATAATATCAATTGTCATTGAACAATAATTAGTTCTTGTTTAAACAGCTACAAAATTGAAAGCGGGAAGCTAGTATCACAATATTTGTTTATGGTATGTCATCAGTCATCGTTTCAGGATACATTACGCTCTCGTTATTACCTTTGAAAACAATATTGATCCCTCTGTGTCTCTATTAGCCAACAAGTGTATTTACTGATGCTCTCTCATTGTTGCGTATCATGGAGGTATATTCTGTTTTGTTAATACATAATATGTTTCAATGGAATATCTACTGAGTTCGTGGAACAGTTTTGATGGTTAGTAAAGTCCTTATTTACATTCAAGTAAGGTGTATTATCTATCTTTACTCTAAATCTCACTCTTAGACAGTTACTATAGAAAGAAAACCGTGGACGAAGTAAATTCAATTAAACAATTCGCAAATATTCGACAACTTGGTTCAGACGGCTCAGACATCGTGATTTACGGCTACTAAATTAGCCCTGATAGTTTAGTTTGATTAAAATACCTACTGTCTATTTATTTATGTACAAGGAATAATTTTAAAATCCTGCTACATAGTTTTACTGTGTATTACATAAAGCTTAAAACGCAATTTACTCGACGTATACGTACATTTATCAAACGTTTAGTTAATTTGTTATTTGTTCCAAACCAGAATCTCAATAATATCACAGCACTAATTGAGACACAGCTTCTCACTAAATATAATATTTCCCTTCGTAATTAACCACTCGACTACAACGGTGTAGCACATTAGAGCCGATGTCATCATACATGGCTACATGTGTACATACGTACCATCGATTGGTATCCTCTCGCCTGCAGCCGATATTAAATGTTTGTGTTAGAACGTTCGAAGGTAAACGCAAACAATACGGTACAAGCGAGGATTTCGGGCCCCAATATTTCCTAATCCCCATATTTATAGCTATATATTTCATTTGTGACACCTCCAATGTCTCAAATATTGGTCTGATGTTCGATAGGCATATGGTTTTTAAGCTTTTCAATTTTGAAATTATGATTAGCAAATTATTCTTGCTTAAAGTAAATTCAAGTTTCAAAAGTCAAATTACAATATAATCAATATGAGTATCAGTAAAATATGAGTTTTAAAGAATAGTAACAAAGCAATTTTCTGCATTAGTAACAGTCTACTTTTATATTAAAAATAATAAGCTAGAAAAATGTATGCTGGCATTAATTCTAGGTTAAAGGTCAATTGAAATCTATTATACAACATCAACGCCGTGGATATCGCGAGTTCGCGTAAGTTGTTCTATAATAGAACTGTTTCTCATAAACGTTACTTTCTGAGAAATCATCCATTAAAAGCATAAGCTTTAGCGGATTAACTTAATAAGGGAATATTTGTGCAACAACTGGAAACTTTTAATAAGGATTATCAACAACTTTAATTTTATGTTCTAGTCGGTTTTAATGAATGCTTACTATCTCGTGTTCATTCAATATGAACTTCCCGGCAAACAATTTCTACACCTTCGTCAAAAGAGGTCAGGGTATACAGCAGAAACAAATTAACTTTAATTTTATTATTTTTTATACATTTTTAATCCCATCATGATAGTGTTAAAAGGCCAAATAGTATTTTCAACTTTTTAAAACACGGTTTTAATTTCAATATGAATTCAGCATTACGTTGATAATTATACGTAAACTACGTATAATATTCGTTTGCGTTTTTCTCAAACTTGAAACTCAGTTTGTAAATTATGTAAATATGATCGTTTTTTCTCAAAAAATACTTTATTTACTATACATGAACACGGGTACATGATCATAATAAAGAAATAACGATCACAACGTTCGTATCCTACAATGATAAATTACTTATCATTTCACAACTTTATTTACATATTATAATATTATAACATCTTGTAAACGCTCTCAAACATGAGCGCACTATTGTAGCAGGATTAAATGTTAGAGACCACAATTTTAAGCATCACTACACATGGATAATTGACGGATCCTCTATTAATATTGACTCTGCGGAGTACGGGACGTTACAAAATGTCCGATATCGTTAATGTTAGCGTTAAAGTTTGTATAATTTTCCACCCTGTTCAATTAAACCCGAGGCCCGGCGTATAACCTAAGCCTCTGTGTACATGTGTAAAGTAACTTCGTCGAGTAAATTGTGTGTGATTTAGACCGCTTAAGCCTACGCTGAAAGGAACTTTGCCACTGTCGCTGGATCCATTAAAATTATTTTCATTAATGGACTGAAATTGGTATCTGTTGGTGTTAGAGCAGAGAAAAGTGAACATAGCAACGTATGAAATAAATCCTAATTCAGTAATTGAATTGTTTAGCGAGACGCGATCTTTATCAGTGTTTATCAATTATCATGATTATCAATCAATATTTTTAGATGTGTAACATGTATTGTAGGGGTTTTAAATTTTGAACTGTTCTTTCTTTAATGTCCTACACGATATTTCAAAAGTTTCACATTTCTACTACCCAGTGATTTATGACGTAATATAGATTATAATAATACCAAACGAATGTTCGTATATTTTTCAGAAACAACAGTATTATTAAGTATATGTTAGACAAATCTTCACTAACATCAAGCCGAGTCGGTGGTATTAATAGAAATCTATTAAAACAATAGTCGTTTTATTTTTATCCTTTAAGACTGATGATCCTTGCTTAGACGTTTATTTCGCCAATCCAAACAGTTTAGTTGTGCCTTCGGACACAAATTAAGATTAACTGCTAATCGATATTGATGTTCCTAATAGACACAAAAAGGTCGTTTGGTCGGTGAAAACGTT
This sequence comes from Spathilepia clonius, assembly GCA_018250295.1. Classification (NCBI taxonomy): domain Eukaryota; kingdom Metazoa; phylum Arthropoda; class Insecta; order Lepidoptera; family Hesperiidae; genus Spathilepia; species Spathilepia clonius. The sequence goes on from DWRA01005114.1 coordinate 7,171, forward strand.
TTTTCGTTTGCAATTCGTTTTAACTGCAAGTGAATGGACGACGAAGCGAAAGTATTTTTATCTGAACGTTCTTTATGGAGTTGAGGTTATGGTAATCGAGTGGAATGCCAAATGTGTTGGAGATTTTTCTATTGTTGTATTTTTATTTGGATTTGTTCGAAGTAGTAGACGGAGTATTTCAAATACTCCGTCTACTACTTCGAACAAATCTATAATTTTTTTTTATATGATGGAGTAGCAAACGAGCATGCAGTCCACCTGATGGTAAGTGGCAACTGCCGCCCCTGGAAATTTGTGATCCACCCTAGATGAGACCAGAATCCCAACTGAAGTCGACCTCAGATGCGTTGCTACCCCTGAGGACTAAGTTACAATGCCTCGTAAAGTTTATCTTCCTTACCACACCTTTTAAACCAGAAGACAACAGCGCTTAATATTGCTGTTATCAGGCAGAAATAAGTGTGGCGGTGGTGGGCGGGTGGCGGCTTCTACCACCTTATAAAGTACTTTTTCGTAGGGATAAACCTTTAAAATCTCTAACTTATGTGGCAGTAGATTTAAGGTTGATGGAGTAAAAATCCGCCATTTAAATAAAAATAACGTTTACTGTCTCATATATACTACAACAAGTGTAGAAATAACACATCGACTTACTGTAAATCGAACGTGATTTGTGATCAAAAACCAGAAGCTTCTGGAGAAAAACAGTCCAGAATAATTAAAAATTTTATCATTCGAGTCACCAGAATATGAACACAAATTAGCATTATCTACAACACTTCTGAGAATAGCTTCTAATTAAAAATAAAAAAAATGCGGGCGAAAATAAAAAAGCGTGAATTCCTTGTTAGATTTGAAAACTTTAGAACATCGTCAAGCACAATATCTCTGGCGACTCGGATCTTTGTAGATACAAAGCCAACGAACGCATTGCCCTGCATTGCAATTACACCAATTTACAGAAGTAACCCAGAACTTTAAGACAGTCAGAATATAAATCAGCAAAATATGGAATCAGATAATCCTCTTTTGGATTTCATTTTCAATATAGAAAACCTGATGCAGTAAAGTTAAGTAATTTAAGTAGCATTTCCATCATGGGATTTAAATATGGTATAAACAGTATTCTAACAGAATTATACAGTGCGAGGTTAATTGGTGTAATGAGCATAATAATCATGTCCATTCCTATTAAGAAGGTTATAAAAAAAAAAGTATTTTGTAAGCAACATCGCATATTTATGTAAGAAATTTGATCTCCTTGCTACAATTGAAAAAACTTTTGCGGAGTCAACTTTAGTGAAGAACCCAAGAAGAGGAGTTAGTAAAACTTGCCAGCAAGTGATACTTAGATTCCTTTTTAGATAGAAACGCTGCAGGACATTGTCGAAAACAAAAGATGGCGACTGCTAGCTTCGTCGCAGATCTAGTGTCATTGGCCCCATTGCCCCGCGTTACTCGGGATGCACCAACTTGCACTATCGCTTCGAAGAAGTGGTATAAGACATAAACGTCAGCGTTTTTAAATTATTACTGTGAAAAAACTGCTATGTACGTAGAAGTTCGTTGTATTCTTTTAGAAATTTCGTACTATAGATATAGGACATCGCATAATAACCATGCATCAGATTTCTAACAAACACAAATTGCCAGAAAGTAACTAAGTAAAGTGTAAGTGTAAAGTAAAGTAGAAATTTGAAAGAATTTAGATGAACTATCAACATATACGTCTTTATATTGCCTTCGTAATTCAAATAGTACATGTACCATATAATAAACAACATTTTATAAATTTTTGTTCATGAAATACAATACCCCACGATTTCTTAAATCAATTTGGAAAGTATTCCATATCTTAAAACGCTGCTATCTAAGAAGTTGTCCACTATGTACTGTTGGTTACGACCTCTCCTAGATATAAGGTCAAGAAATTTACTCCAAGCTAATACGTTGCCAGTAATTGGATTAGTGCTGGGAACGCGATTGTTTGAATTTGTATGATTTAAGATAGTGGTGTTGGTTGGCAACGGACTCATTTGGCGTTCTCGAATCTAGATATTAGTGCAATCAAATTAGATTAGCTAAAGCTTTTAAGCCACGAAAGTGGAAATGTTAAGTATATTTTTATATTATAGAAATTTAAAGGTATGTAGTTCACTTAGAGTTAAGTAGTTACTAAAGTCCATGGACTTTGATGGTCGGGTAAAATGAAACGATTCTTGGAAACTATTTTGGAACGTTTTATGTGTGTGTTTCACTTTCCATACTCTTTTGTTCTGTTTTTAGATATAAGTAAATTAGTTTATGTCAGTTAAACGTCATGATTTTTGGCAACCCTATAAATCTATAGACTTCCGATAGACGGGTTGGTAGATAAACCATATCTCAGTTATTGTTAAATGGAGGCTGGAGCAAAATATACTAAGCTCAAAGTACTCAAACACAAAAACGAGTACTATATATCAAGTAGGTCACAGACTAAGAAAAATACCATGCGATTATTTTAAATTATCTTTTTACCTACAAGATAATTATTTTAGAACTATCCCATAACGGTCACTGTTTAAAACATACATCTATCGTATGAAACACCAAAATTCAACCAAAATTGTATCAACAAATGATCCGTCCAACGTTTAAGTGTCGTTTACCATATTATTATAGTCTTTACGACTCACTGTCAGTCCGCTAGCCATTTTAATTTCGAGTCGAAAACATAAAACCACTGTAATAAACAGAACAGTGGTGTCAACTTCAATTAGAACTATAAAAAGGCTCGTAAAACTAATAACAACGTACCAAGTCTCTTTATATTAGATGTCACGGAAGCCTTCGACACGTCACCGCTGTCACTGTCACCGTTTCCGCGATAACGGATGGCGATTGGACGGTTTTGTCGTGACAAATTTCTAGAAAGGTGGTAGAACCATTTGTAGTTCGACTCCAGCGGCACCACCACCACACTTATTTCTGCCTAATAACAGCAGTGTTAAGCGCTGCTGTGATCTGGTTTGAAGGGT
>DWRA01005115.1:0-10189 GCA_018250295.1 Spathilepia clonius
GGTGGATTACAAATGTCCCAGGGCGGCAGTTGTCACTTACCATCAGGTGGACTGCGTGCTCGTTTGCTATTCCATCATATAAAAAAAAATAAAAGGGCGTCTTCATATAAGAAGCCTGTAATTTTCCGCATATTTTTTCATACTAACTATTGATCCGTAATAGGAAGATAAATGGGCGAATGGGACCTACGATAATATACGTACTTTTACTGAGATATTAATATCGCATCACCTACCCAAGTGCAACTGAAAATAAAGACAGATACATCGAGACCTCTATCTTTGTAGAACGAAGTTTGAGCTTTTCTCTGGTATAACAATGCGTACATTTTTCCATTTCCTTTGAGTAAATATATCGCTAAAATATATTAAGTTCTTTGAAATACACAGAGCTTTACGGTTTAGTATCCTGCAAGAGTATAAAAGTGGGGACTGGTTTTAATTTGTTTACGTGCGTAATAATTTTATCTTTTGTTCATGTGATGGGAGTATACGAGTATGCAATCCACGAGCTAGTCAGTAGTATCTGCCGCCAATCGACCTCAAACAAGATGAAAATCCTACCTGTAGTCGGTTACAGACACGTTGCAATTAGTGAGGACTAAGTTAGACCGAATCGGATAAGTATGTCTCCCTTACCACACCCTTCAAAGCAGAAGCCAGCAGCGCTTAATACTGCTGTTGTTAGGTATTAACAGGTATGGTGATGGTGGCTCTGAAACACAAACTACCACCTTTAAATATCTTTGTCTTTGAATCAATTTGTCTTAATTTTATGTTATGTAACTTATTTCTTTACATTGTTTATTCTTACTACAAAATCTTTAGTTAAACCCGATCATGCTTCGCTGTGGCTGTCCGACATTTCCCATGGGAAGTTCGGGATAGAAACACAACTCTTATATAGAATTGTAACGTTACGTAAAAGTACAAATCTCCATCTACTCCATATACTACTACTGTTCGAAGTTTTCGGACACAAACACACGAAAGCTATACTACATAAAGACTTTTCTTTATGCTAAAAAAACAATATACCACAATAACATTATGTATCTTCAACTGTATATGTTTAAACGGGTAATATATACGTCGATTTCATTCAAAAATATAATGAAAAATATAATGAAACTCATTTATAACTCTACAGAAAGACTCCGTCATTCCTGTTGAATCTAATACGGCTCGAATATAAAACTGATCTCCCTTGGACGTAGGATTCTATCCTGGTTTTAATAAAACAGTCCCGTGCCACTTTACTGCCTGTAGAACTGTGCGGAAGGTTTCACTGGGTCGATACTACCCTCGCACTTGTGTTTAGCTGTGTGCGTTGCTGTTCGATGAGTGTGATAGCCACACACACTCGTGCAAGTCACCTCAGTCTTCAGGTGAAGAATCAATCTAAAGATCTTATTACTTTACTGCTCGTAATGTTATAAGCAATTAGATTCGAAAAGTTTCAACTCGTGAACTTTCAATTGTTATCTATACGTCTGTTTACAATGTCAAATTAGCAGGTTTTTAATAAATATTAAAGTATATACGATTCATATAACAAAAAGACAATTATTAATATTTTTATCTATCTATTCGTATAAGGTAATTTCTGAAGTGGCTGGACCGATTTTCACAAGACATCTACTGCGACATTTGGTTAAAACTATCGAAGGTACAAAATTTGGGGTATATGTAGGTCACGCTGTATTTTTAAATTTTGTGAAACCGCGGGGAACAGCTAGTCAGCTAGCTAATAAATGAACCGAAACCTAGAGTTGCCTTTAAAACATTACTGAAGTGATATTATTTTGCATACAGGTACTAAAATAGACTAAAGTAGGAAAAACTATTGCATAAACGTAATTTATCCCAAAAGACGTTCTTAACAAAGAAAAACAATTACGCAGATATTGTAGTAGATGTCTATTAGCTGCGTTTCAACTTAACATACTTTGTCGCAAGGCCGTTTGTAACTTCTGGCACAAAAACAACTGTAATAATGTTTTTACAGCATAAATACATACACAAACTCATCTATATAATCAACCTTAGGTATAATCCCTATTTTATTTAAGGGTGGTTGGAGAGTAACGGACAGCGTTAAGAGCTAAACATAAAATTATTTTCACGCTAAGTAACAAGTTTTGTCCATAGACGTCTGCAAAGAAGTTTACACAAAATAGAAGTTCTACTAAAAATCGGTCGTAAACGCGTTGGTTACCCTTGAGGAGCCCAGTTGGGAATCCCTCATACACATGTTTTTGCTTACCATTGTACCACTCTCTTCAAATGTATTACAGTATTCAAATTTGTTTGATTAACACATTAATAAATAGAAATAGACGCAATGGTGCCTCAATAGTCAACCCACAAAGCCTTCTATCTTTCAAATTGGGTATAGTAACTGGGCATCAGTTACTACACCTGTTAGATAAAAAGAAATAGTAGTTTGTGCAGTTCACTGCAAAACATTTTCCATTTTAGCGCGTACCATGTTCGTTTACATATCCAGACGTACGGTAGTGCGTCACTAAATTCCGGGATACTAGATACAAGAAATATTCATTGTTAATCTTACCTTCTCAACTCCATCGTCTCCGTTCACCAGCACATCGAAGACCCCGTTCTCGATGACGTAGAAGTTATCGCCGTCATCCCCCTGCCTGATCACGTACTCGCCGGGCTCCGAGCGCTTCTCGAACATCGCGTCCAACACCTGGACCAATGTATAGTCTTATTATAAAGATAACAAGTCATTAATTCATTAACATTGTAGTGACTGGAGAACAAATGACAAACGACGCAACAAAAGATTATAGCCGCTTTGAAATTAGACGATTTTAGTCGGACTGTTGTCGCAAGACAACAGGACAGTTGTCGTATTGCACGAGGCAGTTTTTGCGATTGTTGTCGTAAAGACTAACTTATGTGCATTGGACCGGACGAAATGAAATCGACCGTGTGCCACACGACAACAGTACCGTTGTCATGTAGGAGCAGTTCGACTCGACGAATAGTTTAATTTGAAAGCGCCCAAGACATAAAAGTACCATCATATAATTATTTATAATCAAATCATCTGTATATCTATACTTATAATAAATCTGTAGAGAGGTAAATTGAAATATATTTCCAAAATAACTATCAAGTGATTAGGGATCGATACTGATGCCAAAAATGCAATCAGTAAATTGTTTGTCTGTCTGTCTGTATAACCGTTATAGAAACAAAAACTACTAGACGGATTTTAACGAAACTTGGTACAATTATTTTTCATACTCCTGAGCTGGTTATAGTATACTTTTCATCACGCTACAATCAATAGGAGCAGAGCAGTGAAGGGAAATGTTGGGAAAACGGGAGAAGTTACTCCATTTTTTAAGCTTCCGTCGCGTGTGCGAAGATACGAAGTTCGCCGGGTCAGCTAGTTAATTATATGGACGACAATCAATGTTGTTAATTGCGATGTCATACAAATTGTCATACCTATATAACTGCAATATTACGTAATTTGTTTTTTAACGTTATCATTTAATGTAATTGATACGTATACGATTTCAATTATTATTGTAATAAAAATTTTGATGACATAAACAGTAGGTACGTGAAACGTAAGTACTTTTTATTGCATGGTAACAATTAATTGAATCAGGTTGATGATAAGCGTTTTGATTGGCATTAAAATGTGTTAATTATATTCATATCCGACTGAATTGCCGATTCCAACAAGCAAAATATCCGATCTAAAATAAATGCATTCTGGGTAGAGGTCTCTTCAGAGCCATTTCAAGCCTTGTTATGAGAGGCTTGTTCGTACTCTTTGTACGCTTCGAATCTCGCTATTAAGAGCTTCTATATATTTTTACAGCACAAGTACCTATTTACCTTCATACTTGAGCCCTATAAGTTATCTTATAATAGATTCGTCCGTTTATAAAATGGTAGATACAGAATTTAATCGGTTTTTTTTTGGTATTATATAAATGTTGAACGTAATTTATATTCTATATTCATAACTCTTTTTTAATTTATGATTGGAAATAAACTAAATTATTAAGTTAATAATCTCGTATTGTTTACTGTTATGTTAGTGATACAGAGTATGCACTAATTTGAGTACAACTGTAATTAGCTTATAATAAGATTAAACTAATAAACATTTACACTATGTACAAACTGTTTTCTTCCGATAAATTATTACTAAGCCGACTAGACGCGGATTGACATGATACATTAGTTATCATAACTATGCGTATATAATAACGCGTGCCTTTTCATAATTCTCGAAACCGAGTTCCTTTTGTCAGTTCCGCTTGTAAAATCAAAATATCGACGAAATTCATTTTTTCTTAAGATCATGAAGATCATGCAGATCATTTAATCAAGTTTCGCGTACTATTGATTTAGATTTATTTCACTCCAACGAATCGCAACTTAAATCTAAGTTAGCTAATAATTTCTTTTCCTTATGTTGATTAATTATAGCTTGTTTTGTCTGACTTCCTGTTAAAACAATGTATTTCGTCTTTTGACTTACATTTCTTATTGCATTATCATTAAGTTTATACGTAATAATAACTTATAAATGGCTATAATAGTGTTACTTTAACTGTTGTAATTTATAAATAAAAATTTCTATTCCATCTATGTTTGTGTTTTTATCTGTGTGTGCCCGTGACACCTACAATACATGATATTTAAATAGTATTGTAGTACTACGACCGCAGAGCGTAATTGCGTACCTACGATAAGTCGAACAAACATCAAAAGTTCCGTCTAAAATCGATTCTAGGATCGGAAAGTTTTGTACCTTGTTTAAATGTTACCTACGCTGCCTATTCACCCGTACGGTCAATAGGCACTGTAGGTACGCATCATTCGGTAAACAACCCGGTGCCCTTTGGGAGAGTGCTCTGTTGATGGTCAAAGTTGTAGAAGTCATAAAACTGAGACCGAATTCGTTGAAAAGGTATAGCTTTCGCCCGGAAACTAAACAATGTTAGGTATTGAGTCTGTATTCATGGCAACAGTGAAAGCAAACGGATATGAATTTCATCACGTTAAGTTAGGTTTGGGTTCGAATTAAAGATACTCAATTTGTAATTATGACATTAAGTGCGCTTTATAACATACCGCATTATACGCTTTAATGGTGAAACATAATTTTTCAAGATATCTGAACATGTTATATTCTTTCATTAAAAAGCAGATCAATAAGGGTAAATACCCATAAATGGACTTAGGGCTATTTTAACGACCGCATTGAAGCTTCTTTGCGTTTTTCGCATTCATCTTGTATCGAGCATCCCAAAGTAACTGCGACTGATGTTCAGACATACGAGTGTAGCATTTGGTAGCTACATGTAGCTTCTGTAAATCAGCTACATCAACGATCGCCGACGTTGACAGTAGTAGGTCTAAGAGGCCCATCAAAAAAGTTTCAAAAATGATTTGTCATCATACATTCAATTATCCGGAGTTTTGACTATGCGGATGGTTACCGTCAAAATCAATCCGGTTAATCGAGTCTACTGTACAAAAAGCGATTGACGATGCTTTGATAGTCAACGAACGTGAGCGGTTATAGTGGCGGTGTCATAAAGAGTATCATTGATAAGTGCGCAATGTAAAGTACCTAATGAAATTTTGATAAAAGCAATTGATAAAATATTTCGTCAGCGCCGGCATATAATTCTGTTGGCAAAAACAAACATACACAGAGTGTGTACAAAGCGCGTTTGATACCAACATATGTGTAATTGGATTGAAATATGAGCATCGATTTTATAGCGAGCTTCCCTCTCGATTCCAATAGCGTGCATATGCATTCATGATTTTTTCAACTTTTATGGAGCGTCCCTGGACATTTTCTGGTAGTCATTTTGAAATTGGAATTGCTCGGTCCATTTACCAAATTGGCCCGTACTAAAAAGTATTTTTATTTTGTTTCGGTCCCGTTCAAGTAAAATCACAGTCACATATTTGGGTTTCTTTGTAAAGGTAAAGCGAATTTACATGCTATCTTATCGTAATGTTTAAATCAAATACATATAGTACAGGAAGAGAGCATTGTAATTATTTTAGATACAATTTTTGCAATTATGTGTTCATGTCGCAGTAAATACAGTTATTATTATGTTATATGACAATCATTTGTGCTACCAAAATGTTTGCAATTAAGTGTAAATAAATAATGACCTAGTAAATCATTCATGTTCTTCTAGGCAGGGAACGCAAAATGCAAAAGGGATGAAGGTTAGATAGTATGTCCCTCTGGATTATGTCACATACTAACGCAATTCTTAAAGGTACGTGGAGATATGAGTTATTGATTCTTTAAAATGTCAAATATTTTTAAAACATCTGAAAGCTTTCGATAATTCCTGTTACCTAAGTGACTGACTGACTTGCCATTTTTGATATAGAAACATTCGATTTTATTGATTTAATTTGCATGTGTGTGTTACTACACAGCATACAAATTATCGTATACACGCACAAAACTTTAATTAACTGTTACTGTTATTGGTTGAACAATAAAATAAATACGAAGCAAAAATATGAACACACAAAGAGAAAATAATACAAAAATAAATTCTTAATTGGACCTACTTATGCAAATATGAACCAGTCCACACACCGACAGTGTTGAGAAAAAGTCCTATTTTGTCAAAATTTTGTATACTGTAAAATTTTAGGCTATTTTTAATAAAATCTATTTACAATATTGCTCAAAATAATATGTTCTTTGTATATAAATATAATATTGTTGAAAATAATCAACATTTTTAATGATTTTGCCATGTGTGTGGATTGGTTCCTGGTTTGCATAAATAGGTCCAATTCGAAGTACGAATACATTTAAACTGACCTGTTGCATCTGCTGCGCATCTAGCGAACGGAACAGCAGTATGCTCCTGACGGCTTCGGCGAGGCGAGCGCGCTGCGCGTCCGACTTGGGGAACACCGCCGGGGCTCCCTCGTCGGAGTCATCCTCCTCCGGGTCGTAGGTCTCCGCGAACACCGACTTGCGGCGGTTGTTGAAGCGCGCCACTGGCGGCTCTGGTGTCACAAAGAAGTATTGTTTAGTTCCAGTTATCCGTGGAAATTGTTTTGGTACCTACCACGGCTACATTCAAACAATAATAATAACAACGCTTTCTACACTCATAACCCTATATTTGGATTTTTTCTGTGTTGTGGTTGCCATGAAAACATACAACAACGAGTACATAAAACCCCGAACAGAAATCTAAATTCCTAATTAAATTATAATTTATCATAAAAATCGTTTTTCCAGTAATAACCTACAATTTATAAACGAACATGTAGTCTACCTAATGGTGTGTGGTTACTGCCGCCCACGGACATCTGTAATCAGCCCCAAAAAGATCCATCAAACCAGAATACAGCAGAGTTTAACATTTGTTATTAGGCAGAGAGGCTTTTTGCTACATTTAATACACAAAAACCTAAGCCCACTAGATGTGGGCTATTCACTAGATATATAAGGCAGCCTTATATATCTAGTGAATAGCCTTATATCCTTAGCAGTCTAATAATTTTAACGTTAAATGACGCGATTTAGAAACCATTAGCTTATACGACATAAATATCTAAAACAGAACTTCCGCGATTATTTAATGGAATTATCTTGTTTAAAATTAGCATGTCTATGATACAAAAGCAGCTTTGATCTCTGGAATTAGGTGGATGATTTATTTGCAATCTGTTTTTCGTTTAGCAAAACATCAAACAGTTACAAACTTTAAAAAACCTTCACGTTTAAAGGATATTTATGATTTCTTTTGTATAAGACTAACACATTTTTTAATCCTTAAGATTGGTATAGTTATTTTAGCCTTAAAATAAAATAAATATTTGCAATATGGTTTCTGAAACAAATGAACATCATTAAAACATTCGAAAGATAACTTTTTGCTCAATATTTCCTTATTGACATACAAGATGAACCCATGTTGTGTGCAGTCAATACTTCAGGATGTGCATCATTATTAGGGGTATATGGCCGTCCTTGCTCTAATAGGCACTAATGACTAGGTTGAATAACTACTCCAGTGTTCGAGTGCTTTCTTTAATCAGCCACATACACACAAAAAACGACAGATTCGCATTTGGTTTTGCTACCTTTACTATTAATATACTCAGTAGATTTGTAACTTAAATAAAATTAAGTATAGATAAGAAGGCATAGGAAGAATTACAGATATTACAGATTTACATCATGATATAAGGTCTATACGTAAATACCTTTCATGGTTTGCTTTGCACCTGTACATGTCATTGCGGATACAATTTTCAGTTTTTACATTACCCAAGCAAATACGTAGCACACATTTAAAAGATCAACGTCTGTTACAATTATGCAAAACTGAGGTTGGATGTCTCAAAAATTAGAATAAATTATGATCATCACACAAGTTCAAAGCGGAAAAAAAACAAACACACAAATGGGAACAGAGTATAGTAAACACTGAAAATTTATGCCTCGACAAACAGTTACACAAAAGACTTGCGTCTATTAGCTCTTGGAATTTGGGGAAGCATCCTGCCGCCACCAGAATAAACACTGTCCGAATCCGATGTAACTGGTGGCCATATAATTTAATTAAATAATACCTCATTGAACTTTCCGAGCCCTTATCATGGAGATAAGAGGCAATAATCAAATATTTGCAAATATTTTTGTCTACTTTGTATATTTATTAGCTTGGCAACAGCTGATTATTTGACCAAAACTTGTCTGTTCAAACAAACATCAGTGTACGAGATGGTAATGGCACCATGCCAAATGGTCAGAAACAACTGCTGGCTATAATAGTAGTTGTCAACTGCTCAGGGGCAATATTAACAAGTGTATTGTAATTAGAACCTGACTTTTGCTTACTTTTAATGATTAGTATTAAGAGCAATGATATTTTATATGATTATAATTGTTGGTTACATTGCCTTATAGACAACATTGTAAACTGGAGGGCAAACGAAGGGTACAAATTTATAAGTAATTTAAAAAAAATACTTCTCTGATTTTAAAAAATATTACAGATTACACTACAATATCTTTATATATATTATCTACAATATCTTTTCATATTTAAGTACTAAATAGGCCATTGGTTACATTTGGGTTATGTGTTAAAATATATGTAATGATTTATTGAAAGTGGTAATTTTTAAAATTCATATAGTCTTTTTTTATATTACAGAAGCAAATTTGTGTGTAGTCAACCTGATGGAAAATGGCAATTGCTGGGACATCTATAATCAACTCCAATCTGAGCTGAGCCACATATTGAGAATTGCTACACCTGAGGACTAAATTGGACATCCTCTTAAAAAGTCTCTCCCTTTAAACTAATTGTTATTTGGCAGAAATAAGTCCGACAGTGATGCCTCCAGAGCCGTACCATGATTGGTCCTATCACCTTAACAATGTCTCTCTTTCAAATTAATTGTCATGTTTTAGATGTCTGAGAGCTGGTTACACAGCACCCTCTAAACCATAAAAGATATACTGAGTTGGCAAAAATCATGATATAACCCTGACCCTTAATTTTTTATTTAAAACACTAATACATACAAAGAAATACAATTTACAAGCCTGGTCTAAATCGGCATTGGCATTACAAGCTTGATAACAAGTAAAATGCATTAGCATAGCAGTAGTTATACTACTAGTAATTAACTCTACAATGTGTTTTATACTACATTCAGTTTAGGCACCTTATCTCCAGAATTACTAAACAATGGTACGGAAAAAAATTGGGTACTATGCTGTCAATTTAAAAAGATACCTAGTATTAATGATTTGTTACCCATATCGCCATAAAAATGGGCATAAATGTCAAACAGATTTTTTAACTGACTTCAAAAAAATAGGTCCTCAATTTACCCATTTTTTTGATTACGAAGATTCTTATTAAAACATTGCTTTTATGTAACATTGTAAAATATGAAAGAGCCAATGTGGTAATGGTTTTTAATGTGTTATCTGACATTAGAAATAAGTAAAAAAAAATCTTATTCTTTACTCCTTTTGCGGTTTTTATATTTTACATTATTTATCAATATGTTGCTTATTTTTAACATATTGGCTTTTAATATTATAAGTTTTAATACTTCCTTTAATTAATAAAAATTGTATAGGTACTTGTGTTAATAAGAGAACTGT
>DWRA01005116.1:0-10189 GCA_018250295.1 Spathilepia clonius
GAACTACAAAGGGTTCTACCACCTTATATACCCTACCCACCTTAATATTTCTTTAACATGTCAGTATAAAATAATTCGTTGATTGATTCATAGAATAAATTATCAAGATTGGAAGCTCAAATTCTTTATTTAAAACCATTTTACAGAAATTGTGACTTTTCATCAATAAAAGTAGAAAACGGCCCACGATAGTGTAGTTCACCCCGTCGGGCCTATCACTGGAATGATTTGAGCCGAGTTTGAGTCATAGAGCCCGTCATCGCACTCCTTCCTCATTCAGACACAATTAGACGATACTAATTTGTGACAACATTTAACACTACATAATAAATTTATCAAACACTATTTAGTTGACGTGTGCCTTCCGTTGTAGCAAAATTCTTAAAAATATGACAATTTCTTATATTATCCTAATAATTAAATTTTAAATCCGACACGCATTTTGCGATATTCTAATACTCAGATTTTGTTAATGTCCTGAATAGTGGAAAATGTTTGAAGATGGTGTCGAAACGTCTTTAAGAATTATTGTTGTGTGAGAACGAATAACAAAAGTGTAGTACAACATCCGGCGTACACACACGTGCGCGCACTGGGCGTACAAACGGAAGATACCGTGTTTTATTCACGCTCCGATTATATCCTTGTTTGGGCTTTTAATTTTGGAAATATACGACAAACCTTTTGACTATTGTTAAACTGTTAACTTTGTCTAATGACGCCGATGCTAATTAGATTTCTTTGAATACAATAAATAAAGTTTTAGGTTATGTGATGCCAGTTAAGAGATTTTTAAATACTCGTTCACCATAAAATCATTGTTTTTGATTTTTTGATACTAAAAACTTCGACGACATTACTGTTGTAAGGAAAATCGTATTCTATAATATATCATGCATGAAGACACTATACAAGTAGGCAATGCAAGCAAAAGTAATACTAAAAAATATATGTAAACTTGATATCTAAATAAATCTTTCAGTATATTCATGTGTCTAAATTCCTTTTTTAAATGCTAACCAGACGTGATTATTAAAGGTGAGAATCTATATTAGCAAAAACAAACCAAAAGGTGAAACCCGAAGCGGACCTTTGAAGTCGGATAATGACATGCGCTTTCGATAAAAACGCAGCCGAAAAATTAATAAATTACTCTCACAATCGTTACGGTGTCAAGTAATTGATGTATTTACAAGGGCGATTATTGCTATCATCGAATTCTTCGGAAGGCAGACTTGAAGACGGTTGGAAAAAGCAGGTGTCGCGCGCAACCGCCGGACGGTTATGGCAGCTGTGGCCAACGACGATAAGACGTATTGCGGCCCCCAATTAACCTTAAGTGGTTATGTTTGACGATTCATGAAATACGTTACGAATATAATCTACTCGTAAAGGTTGACGGCCGCGGATTATCAGGTTTCGGTCCCGAGTCAAGTTCATGGCTGCAGTTAACCGCGGTTGTCTACACACGGGGGGTAGTCGATAAAAACCAGCTGTATTACACGAAAAAATAGACCAAAATATTTCGGTAATCACAATGCATTACGAGCGATACGCAATTGCTAAACAACGGTGTTGGTAGCGAGACCTCTATCCATAAATAAGGGTACACTATCAGTGGCACGAAACCGGTTCCGTGGACGGAATTGTTCAATATCTCCAATTGTTCATGCCTGCGAGCACATTAACGCGGATTACAGACACATGTGTCGACTCGAGCTAGAGCGGGCACATTCTTCGCGACATTCGCACATCTGCACCCACGGACTTTGACTCCGAGACATTAACATCGTATCCTGTCATTAAACCTTTGCGAGAAAAACGAACGAGATTTTTTACGCACAATAATGTAGTCCGCAACAAATAAATTAATCTCGAACAGAAATTGCTATCGCATAGTTCTGGAGACGGCGCTCGTGGAGCCACAATAATGAAAGTCGCCCGCGGGATCGCCGCTTATTACCGGCCCTGGACGAAGAGTAAATCGAAATGGGAGTGAGTCTAATTCGCGGCGCCGCCTGACAGCCCGAGATGGATTGTTGTCAACATTAGTGCGGGAAGCATATCGACTTGTCGCTCGACAACGCGACCGCCCGCCGCCTCATCTGGAGCGCGGACTATCTTCCACCCCTCGCAAGCTGAAATCGCTCTAAACACTATATTAATAGGACTCGAGTCCGCTTCGCATTATCCCGTCGTTTAAGACTCAATAACTAAATAATAAATAATCACTCGCGTCCACAAGTACACGACGCGAGAAGTCTGGCATTCGATTTCCAGCTCACTACCGAAAGGGCTCAAGGTCCATAATTAAACAGTGAGGTCGGTTTCTCGCCGGATTACGGGTTTATTCGTGCTGCCGCGGCAATTAGGAAGTCATTCATTAGGGTCCCTAAGTTTCGCAGACGTGGGGGTGCCGGCGCACCGTGACGTCACGCCCGTTTCTTTCGATGCGAGCTACGATTCGAAATGAATCCTAGTTCACTGCACTCGGCCGCCAGTGCACTGTTTGTGTTTGAAAACAAAAAGTAGCTATGTTTAAGAATGCTGCTACACCCGCCGTTTAATACAAACGGGAGCGAGTTAGTGTGGCCCCGTTCTTGAGGCGATGGCGCCACGGTGAGTGACAGGGACGGGGTGATGTACCTTAAAATAACCCTCGAATTCGTCGTAGTACACGTAGACGTGGATCGCGTTTCCGAATGCGTGATAAGGATGCAAGATGCGGTTAGTGGCGTCCCAGAATGCATCTGTCAAGTTACACAAAAAACGCAGCCCTGGAATTTCGGGACGTCTCAGCGTTAGGACAGATGCTCCTTTTATTTTTTACCATCGAGAAGTTTCATTCAAAAATTGTCAACGAAAAGAGATTTGTGTAATCTTGTTAAAGTAATAGCTGTTAGTTAGTTAACGACCAATTTAGCAAAGCTTTAGAAAATGTCAGTTATGACTTTAAAGTCTTTGATGATATTTAACTTACATCCTGTGATGTACGCGAGTACTAAAAATGTCAGGAGCCTATAATTTGTTACTTTGTTGTTACATCGAGAAGCAATTTCATTATTGGAGACGTTGAACGTACTCAATTAAAGACAATGCCTACGAGGCAACGGCCGTGGGAAAATGCTTAACTATCTATCAGATTCGCTTTTAGCGCTCCATTTCCGTTCGATACAGAGAGAGCAAGACGGGTGGCGCTCCCCGCATGTACCAGGCGTGCAAAAGTGTGCAGGAGCCGAAGCCTTGACCCTGAGTGCGGTGGCGTCGACCGGAACGCACGCCGGGCTCATTGCAAATCTCGCCGATTGCCGGTTACCGCCTAGCCGTGTTGCGATCTCAGTACCGGCATACCGCTCGCACGTGTGCTGTACTAGATTGTTTTCTCTTTCGTTGTAATGCACCCATTATAATGAATACTTTTTACCATGTAATGAATATCTATAATGAGTTTATTTTTACAAATAACTAACGCATGTCGTTGCGCAGAAAGATCATATGAATCGATCAAGCATAATTCCCTATTTCTTGGTAACGACAAGAAATCCTTGATAAATTTCGCTTGCTGTTACAGAACAATGTTTTCCACCAAGTTAAATTGTAAATATTTCTTGGGCGACAAAACGGTTGGATAACGTCAAAAACGAGAGTTATTGTGGACAAAAAACGGGCCTATCAAGATGAGAAGTAAACAGAGGCCGAAAGAGGGGTTGGCAGTCATTGATGTGGAACCGGTCCTAGCGACTCATCACTAGAACCGGCTCGTGACGGACGGGGATGAATTACTCATACACGCCGCGGTTTGGGAACATTGTTATGGTCTACTTCATACTTTGAATGCCGAGCGTGGAACTTACAATTATAATAAAGTCGTTCGAATGAAGACAGTAGCATTTCTTGAATGCCTTAAACGAGATTTCGAACAGTCGCTTACTGTAACCTAAAAGCGTAAAAAAGGAATAGTGGATATATACGTATAAAATGACATTATTTACGGCACCAAATGCCAAATTCACAAGATGCAAAACATCGCGCGTCGTGCCACTACAAATCAAAACAACAAACGCGCCGACAGGAGGTTCGATCGACATCGGGACAATCGTACATCGGCAATCGACATTATCGATAGTCGCGACTCGACGCGGCTTGTCGACAACCGGACGTGACGTCACGGCGTGTCCGTGCGTAAACGCGAGAATTTTAAACAACCTCCTTTTGGTATATTGCGTTGTCTCAAACATATGTCATTGGTACAAACAAAGACATCTTGCGTCGCGAGCGCTCGTTTTATTTTCAGGAGGATAAGGTTGAATTTGCGATCGATATGGTATTGATGTAGTCCTTATTGTACATTCATGTCATATTAAAGTGCGTAGTTATAAGGTCTTAATCGCGTTTTGAGAGGAATTTTAAACAAGTTTGATAGTTGAAGGTTCTGCCTTTGTCGAGTACAAGTTCGGTACAATGCTAATGGTACATGTGTTGGAGGCGCGTCGCAGCTGTCGGCGTTCGGCAATACGTACCTATTCATTAACAATCGTTTTATTTATTTTTGAATACGTACGAAACTACTAGACTATAATTACGACTCCTGGCTGTTAAGGCAAACCAAGAAAAACTGTATCCGTTACTTTAAAAATAGAACAAGACAACTTATTTACCGCCTGTACTTAAGCGTACTATATCGGGCAGAGTATATCAAAGACATTAATTTGCATAAATACTGCGCCTTAAAATGTTTTAATTATCGAAAAAATATCTAGGAATGCAGTCCCTAGTCCGTAGTCTGTCTGTAGAGTACCTATAAAGAACAGAGTAGTTAAAGCGATTTTCGCATGCATCAGTGCGAAGCTAAATACCGTATGAGTACCTACCTACAATCTTCTTCAGGCCAGTAACTTGGAGGGTGGCCTTTAAGTACAATTATTAAACCTTCACGTAATTTTTGTATGTAGGCAAAAATACGGAATACATTTTACTAGATTGTGTAGGTACCAAGGAATCTTCAGTAATGTTAGGTGCCTACTTTAATTTCAGCTTAAAAGAAATTTAATAATGGTCTTGCTGATAAAACTTACAAAAACTGTCAAAATAGTAGTAAAATAGTTTGATGAAACAAAGAAAAGTATTTTTAATTATCTGTTTTTTTGACAGATGAGATTTTTTTTTAAAAGAAATGATTTTCATAACATACCTACATGATATCGTTATAATAAGTTTAAATTCACTCATTTCTTCTTTATACCCGAATTTGATTCTGAATTAGATAGCTACCCAAATATACCACTATCATCACGCATGAAAAGGTAAACTTGAATAAGACAAAAATAAATTTAAAATAAGTGAGTACCTACGCAGTCCTTTATGATAAACAAAAACTGCTAGCCGTCCTGTGTTGCCAAGTACGTATTGAATTTCTACCATTCTGACCATTGTTAGGTAGTCGCGGGAAATAAAATAAAGATGCGTTCTTCGAACCTTCTGGAAGTTTTTGTGACATCCGCCGTGACAAGATTACCCTGTTCGATTCTAAAATTCGAGATATTCAAACTACAACATTAGTTTTCTTAATATATAATACGATGCAATATTCCAAATACATTCTAAATAAACATCTAGAAACTTACTCAACAACAAACATCAAAAGAAGGGTAAATAGTAAAAAACTACATACCATGCAAATAAATGTCTAAAATTATTTATCAATAGGTATCTATGATAGGTTCAAAGAAAACGAACATTTAAACAAACCCAAGCTCCGACCGAACTCCGAACCGCCCTAAATATAGCAATATAACCTACATTACAATACGAAATGGTTCGCAGATGGGACCTTGTCGTAATAAAGGGCAGTGCGTTGCCGTTAAGATGTTTGGCCGTAGGGAGCGGCCGGTAGTTAGACAAGGTTGCAAGTGTCGCGGCGAAGTTTTTTTGCTCCCGTTTTATGAGTCGCTGGCTGGAAATGCAAGGCCCTACATAAGTATAGCTGCTACAATCATGTGTTATTGTTTCTTGGCTATGGGAAAGTTCTGGAGGAATCCAGCCTTCTGTGTTAGTCAGATCGACTCTTAGATTTATATGTACAAGCTTTTAGTTTAGCATTTTGTAGTACCTATTCTTGCATTTATGTTCACTTAGTACCATATAGTTATTATAACAAAATAACAATAGATAGTTTTTCAAAAGACTTTACTTTATTAGATTTTTTATATATCCTTCTATATCATGTAATCAATGTACCAAAAAAATGGTCAGTTTATGGAGATTACGTAAATAGCCTTTGAAGTTGAATGACACGAGGTATTGCGAAATGTTGCAATAGTTTTTAATCATTATGTTTAGGAACGTTTTTATGTACAAATATAAAACTTGGCTCTCATAACATGTTTAAAAAAGAAATTAGAAAGTAGATTATTATTTTGATGTTAATTCATTATAATAAAATAAACTTAATTGTTATATTAACATGACAAAAAATACGAATTAGATACACTAATACCAAATTTTTATACTAACAAAATTAAAATGTTATGGTTTGTTTACGGTATAACAATATAATGGCGGAGTAGGGTCGCGTCACACGCCACGAAGAGGCAATTGCCCGCTAAACCATTTTGCCAGGACGCTTCCCGCGTTCTCGACAATACAGCGCGAAGTTGTTATGTTACAATATCGTTTATATTTTACTGACGTATATATATCTTTCCTTAATTAATTAATACATTAATAAAGTTCATTAGTATAGATTTTAATGGGCTTCAATTCGAAAATCGAAACCAAAAGTATATTATGGCGGTATGAGCAAATTATCTTTGTCTGCCGACATAATCCCGCGCGATAGGTTTAAAAGCAAACACAATGGACTACTTACGTAGATACAAAAAAATGGGTTCGAAATGTTTAACTCTAAAACAAACTGAATTTTAAAAATATTATTTTCAATATCAAATCATTAAGTTTATTATTATTGTTTAACATTTGTTTTGGGTCCCTTATTTAAAATATTTACGTTTGTATATGTACATGTAGTCCCATACGCTTAATTTTAATTTGGTGTTATCAATGCAATTGCAGAGTATTATAATTCTTCAACACGTTATTGCGGCGCATATGATAAGTAATTTTGAATCTTAATTGCCTACACATAAAGACTACATACCGCGCCTTTATAAAACAATAACATACTTATCTACCTTTTTAACCGGCTATGCAAAGACATCCCGGAACGAAATAAATTAAATTACGCTTTTGTGCTAATTACCTATTTCGTGTAGCACTGAATTATTCAGGCTTCGTTGTCACATTTAACACGTTCTGCTCAAATGTTTTTGTGCTTTTACTTTGCAATTTTGGTTTTTAAGCTGTTTTCGGCACACATTCTCAGTTATCTATTTTTGAGATTGTTATGTAGCATAAGAGGGTTCAGCATAAACGGGTGTCGTCTAGCAGATGTTAAGAGTATATAGATCCTATGCATATTTTGAAGCTAACAGAACTGAAGTTAAATAGAATTTGTCAAAGGATCTGTTGCGAATCCCGCCAATTACATACAATGCAATGAATTTTGGAACAAACCAGTGCAATATGAATGTGACTTGTAATGTTAGACTTCAAATTTAGTTTTCATGACACATACAAGTAGTGATGCATCATACGAGATATAATAATTAGTAACTACCCCCTTTAAATAACTCGTATGTCAATTATTATTTAATTATTATAATTGTAGATTTGTTACTTGAAATATTTGTGTTCGAAATGAACGCTTGTATTTGAACTAGATTAGCCCCGGCTCGTCCAGTTACGTAGGTAGGCATTGAAGTGCCATATGAGCATGTGGTCTATTTAATTGTGGGTACCGAAGTCATTGCCGCCCATGGATATTTAACTACAAAAATCAACTAGAAATAAGGTTGTCCTATACGGTGTTCGTTAATAAGATCTTCCTATTCTTGAAGACTAACTTGACTAAACTTGTGTTAGTGCTACTATATCTTTCAAAGAAGCCGACTTATCAGATATGGTTGGAAAGGTGACGTGTAAAGTATCGTAAATTAAATCGAGGTGGGCATATGATTATTACTAGAAGTTTTAATTACATTATGTACAAGATTTGTTTGAACGGTAATGGCGCCAAAAAGTTGCTGTCTATTCCTTGCTGACATTTTTATTGAAAATTCCTCGAAGTGTACAATTAAACATAATCTTTTAAACGTAATACCTATATAGATTTGCATACACCCTGAGTGGTACAATGGCATTCACTTAAACATTAATTTTATGCAACACAAAGAAATTTATTTTTTGGTTTTATTTTGAAGATTAGCAAGGAGCTAATTAAACTGACAGAGTTCGAGTCGTCTGTAGGTATTGTCTATTTTACAGTCTAAAATATATACACAGACGAATTAGAAGTCTGCTGGATACGTACAAACGTGATTAAGTTAAATAAAATCAAGGTAATAGCAAAACGAATGCAGTAATAGTGCAATCACCAAGTCTGTTAGTAAGTTTAAATAGTGTAGCTATGGCCTAAGAATACTCAGATATTGTAATTACCGCACGTATAGGCGGTGTCATTGACCTTGTGATTACACATAGATTACCTACATAAATTATGCAAAACAATAATATATAGCAAAATTCGATCTACTCACTAACACAGTAACACCTAATTTATAAATCCGCTGCGGAAGAAAAAACTTTAAGTGGATACTATCCCAGAAACCGGACTAAATTAGTTTTTTTTCGCAAATCCGGTGCACATTTACAAAAATTTGTCTCAGATAAGCCTGCATCCAATTTACTTTGTCGGTGTTTTTTCTACACAACCCTCGCTAGAAAAACTGCCGACATCCCTGAGGGTATCGTTTTTTGCCTTAAGATGCCTTTTAATTAGAAGATCGTAGTTTTTTCACGAGCTTTGATTTGAGAACCTTTACAGCGATTTTAGAGCGAGAAATTACCTCGAAGTCCCACCGGAGCGGATGCCGGCTACGCGATCATTTATTTACACTTACACGGTTCTAGCACAGAAATTGTAACTACACTGCTCTACGTTACAGCTACGGACACATCTAAGCGCCTACGAAACGAAAGTACTGCACGAGTGCAGCGGCCACCGACACGAAACTCACTCACTTACGAGGGTAAACAAACAAATTCTCGCACACGGACTGCGTGCGACGTCTCAAATTGGAGGTATTTCGTGAGGGTGTCGGTTGTAATCGAACATAACCTAAAAGCTAGCCGGTGCGACACGTGCGCCCTTATATAAGGGTTGCGCAGGTTGCGAGCGAAACGCCGGCAAGACATAACCTCAACTCGCGGTAAGCTCGTACGGTACCTTGTCTCCCGACGATCTCGGCGACATGCTCCGAGGAGGGCACCGGCACGCACTCCGTCATGTTCTGCGACTTCTTGGCGCGGTCGTCAGGCGGCGGCGCGAAGCCGAGGGGGCTCGCCAGCGGGTTCGACGAGGGCAGCCCGTCGCCGAAACTCAGCATGCTCAGCTCGAGGGCCAGCTGGAAGGCGCGCTGGTCCTCCACCAGGCCGCCACCGCCCAGGTCTCCGAACAGGCTCGTCGGCATTTCCACTTGAGAAGCAATCTTGACGGTCGTGCGAGAGGTTTCCCTCTCGAGTCACTCGTATGAAATCGGCGTAGCGCGTTCGATCGTTTAGGCGCCGCGTTCGGTAACGCAACACACGTGTGACGATGTCGCGGCACGGCGTTGAACTGAGTCGCCGGCCGGCGGGCGCACGCGCCTTGCGGCCGGGGGGCGCGGGGCCGCGTGGGGCGCGTGGGGCGTGGGGCGGCGGCGAGGGTGACTGCATCGGGCGGGATGCGACGCAGCTTCCGCCCGCCCTGCCGCCGACCGGCCTGCCGCGACGCCGCGAGACCCATCGCGCTTAACACCTTGCTTACAGGTAATCATTATATCGCGCACTTACACTACTTTTATTGACGTGCGTTTACGACCGACTTTTACGACTAAAATTATAATCATAACGACATGTAAATAAATAAATCGCCTAATTTTATATCACCGGTACTACCAGTCATAACATTTTATTATCGTTCGGAAACTTGTTTAGATATATCAATAGGTGATCAACCGATCATCATAAACTGTATAATTTTTTTCATAACTTTGATTAATACTGTGTCGATATATTAAAGGTATATATGAAT